>CAUYLG010075295.1:0-12090 GCA_963573385.1 Cacajao melanocephalus | reverse complement strand
GTGTGATTTGCTGCTTTCCTCCCCTTCACCTATATCTGGCATTTCTCCCCATGCTATCTTTCCCCAACTCCCCACCTCCCTGCTGTCCCTCCCCTATTTCCCCCTCCAACCGACCCCAGTGTGTAGTGCTCCCCTCCCTATGTCCAGGTGTTCTTATTGTTTGGAGAACTTTTAATAAGAAACAGGAAAATGAACTTGCACTTATTTTATTAGAAGTTTAGCTTTTCTTTCCATTGATGACTAGGGAGAAGATTTAATCTATTCTAGTATATTTTATTATGTCAAAAGCTGTTCAAGTAATATGTATTTTTTGAAATTTACTCATTGGAGAGTATGATTTTCTCCTTTGTTGGTGTAACTGAAAATAGTTCTGAAGTACATACCCAACCCACAGCCAAGAAACCAGAAAGTAAATATGTTCAGATATTTTAAGATGTTTAATTTTATGAAAGCTGAATTTATATTATAAGTAATTAATTATAGTTATATTATTGAATTTCATTAGCTTCATCAGATTAATTATAGATAGTTTAGTAAATCTAGTCAGGTTATAGAAAACCCAGGGGAAAAAAAGATCCTTTTTTCTTATTTTTTAAAAGTTCATGACAAGTTACTGCATTTATTTGTATGGAGAAACGTGTTACAGTAGGTAGCTAGATAGACATGAGCAGGAAAGGGAGCCCCAGAAGCTCTAAATACCTTGCAGTACTAGGAATCAATACAAAAGAAAATGTATGCCCTGTTTTTAGAGCAATCAGAAACTAACAATAGCCACATCTGGACTTGCAGTTAGACGTATCCAGCCCTAACTGGGACTTACCTGAACCTAGCAGAAAATAGCTTTAGTAGGGACTTTCCCCAGGAGTGAGCATGTACATTTTGACTTGGCTGACTCTAAATGTAACCTTTTGCTCATTATAGTAGTAAAAACTGCACCCATGGGTGGGGATTTGAGATGCTATTGAAACATGCAACATATGTACTAGCATAGTACATACATTTTGGGACCTCCCAAAGTATGCTTACTGATAACACCTCTTTACGCCCATTTATATTCATGTAAAACTCTCTAAAGGAGGTTCCTCAGTGTCAGTCAATGCCATCTCATTCTTGAGCAGCTCACTCTGACTCAGCTTTCGGAGTGTACTTTTTTTTTTAAATAAACATTGCTATTGCTGAACTGTCATTGTGTGTCTCTTGGCTGAATTCTTCCCTCCAAGAAGACAAGAACCAAGGACCTTGTACTCCCCGGTAACAAAAGCATTATGAGGAAACAGTAAAATGGCAGGAGCCTCATGTTCTAACAGTCTAAAAGGAAGTTGACCAGAAGAGTATATGAAGATATTTTATACTCATAAATTTTCCTTATTATCACAAACTTTAAAACTCAAAATACAGAAAAGATTTAGCTTAGAGAAAATAAATTTAATTTTTCTTGTGGGTGCAGAAGAATTTTTTTCTGAATATACATTTTATGTCATCTATTTAATTTCTATATTTATATTGAAAGGTATCACAATATGCAACCCCAAAATACACCTCTTTAGCACATGCATTATTTTTAGCTAAAGGCCCCTGAGGAATGGCAGACACCAGAAAAGCTGTAAAAACAGGGTATACATTTTCTTTTTGTAAAATAAATTTACATGTACAAAGGAGATTTCTATTCATAAAAGATGTCTCCCTTTCCCATACTAGGCAATGGAGAACTCTTAAATCTTATGGATTGAGAAGACACCTACATAAATCTGTATAACAAACTTTACTAAAACAACCCATGTTTAGTATACTTCTCCTGGTCACTTTCCCAACTGGTCTCCCTGCCCAGAAGCCCAAAACACTTTTTCTTTTTTGAGCCTAAGATGTAATATAAGCCTATATTCTAACTACCCCTTTGGATTACTCATTACTGGGCGTTCCCATATATATGTATATGTATGGTACGCATGTTAATAATTTCTATTTGGTCTTTTTTCTTGTTAATCTGTCTTTTTTCAGTCTAATTTACAGGGCTCTAGTGAGATGGGTAGAACCATCTCTATGATGAGTGGAAGAAAAATAATCTAAAATAGGTAAAAGAAAAAGATTATCACCCCCTTCCCACAATATGATACATGATACTGTAGGAGATCAGTATATAATACCCCAAAATATGTCTCTTTAGAAAAAGGACTATTTTGAGCTCATCATTTTGAGAAACTGCAGACAACAAAAAAGCTCTGAAAATGAAATCGAATTTACTCTTTTTTAAGATAAATGCATATCTATAAAGGAATATTCCATCTGCAAGGGTATCTTTCTCTCAGTATCCAGAAGGAAAGGATGACTAAATCACCAGAGACTCTTTTCAATGGAGAAGGCACTGGTTTAAGTTTGCATAACAAAATTTATCATGGATAACTGTACTTTTTTTTACCATCACTGTTCCCTGGTTTATATCCTTCTTTCTTTGTTTCAGTTGAAGATGGTATTTAGGCCTAATCTCTAAGCCATGTCTTTGATTTATTCATTTCTCTGGGTATCTCCCACGTGTAAATGAGGTGTACAAGTTAATAAACTTATTTTTGCTTTTATCTTCTTCATTTGCCCTTTGTTACAGGGATGTATTCCTGCTAAGAACTCAGTAGGGTAGAGAGAAAATTATTTTTCCTCCTCTGCAATACTTTTGTACAATGTATTTAAAATAATAGTTATTGTATATGGATCACAAAAAATAACAAGGGTTGATGTTAGGAATGTCTGTGAGATTAAAGATGAGATAACAATGTTACCCATTATGCTATTTCCCATTTTAAAGTTATGAAATATTCCAGTGAATAGCAAACCAGAGAGAATATAGAAATAACATAGTTTTTAAATAAATATATTTAATAAATATAAAAATAACTATGTTTTTATATTATTTATTACATACATTTATTAAATCTCTCCCAGATTTAACAAGTATTTAAATCTTACCATATATTTCAGATGATTTTAAAAAATAAAATGTGACATAGCTTTGAAGCTCTTCCTGATATTTTGATCCTGCCTCCAGAGAGACCAATACTATTCTCAGTTTAGTGGGTGTCTTCCACATCTATGTTTTTCTCATTTTGGAAAATGTCACTGTATTATTTAAATACACATATAACATATAACTTTATTTTGTTTTAAAATTTTATAAATTTATCACTGTTATGTGCGCTCAGCAATTTGTTTTTAATTCTCACTCAACAATATATTTTTCCAGTATAATCCATGTTATCTAATTCATTTGTTTTAACAAAAGCAAAATTAGCTAGGTAGCCTTGGAGAAGCTAATTAATTCTGTATGCTTCAACGTCTCATCTATAAAACAAAGGCAATAATAAAAAGTGTGAGTGTAATAATTAGATCAGTATATAAGAATAAAAATAAGATTCTGTTAATGTAAATATTCCCTTATCAGAATATTTATCTATAAGTTGAAGTTCTAGATCAATGGATATGAACACTTTCAACTCCACCATACAATGACAAGTTATTTGTAAAAGTGATTGTACCAACCTAGACTTTTCATTAGCGTATGAAGAAAAATTTATCTTTCCCACTTGCTGGTAAATATTTGGTATTCCAGAAGTTTACATATTTACTCATCTAGCCAAAATGAAGCGTTATATTTTTGTTTAATTTGTATTTCTAAATTTTCCCATATTTATTGGACATTTGAATTTTTTCTTCTGTTATGACCCATTGCTTATTTTTCTACAAGGTCAATTATTTTCTAATTGATTTTTAGAACTTGGTATATTTTGAAAATAAATATTTCATTTGTTGTATAAGTTTCAAATATATTATCCCAATCTGTGTAATGGCTTCATTTTGCTCCTGCAGTTTTCTTGTTATTTTTGTTACCATTTTTTTTTTATTGTACTTTGGGCTCTGGAGTACCTGGGGACATCCTGCCTCCTGCAGGATTGTTGCATAGGCACATACCTGCCATGGTGGTTTGCTGTCTCCATCCCCCACCCCAGCCATCACCTACATCAGGAATTTCTCCTAGTGTTATCCCTCCCCATCCTCCCTGCCCCTCCACTGTCCCTCCCCTCCTCTTCCCTCCACCATTTTTTTATACGAGTTTTAAGTTTTAATATTATTGAATTCATTAATTTTATTCTTCAATAGCTTTTTGTACATCTAACTAAATAAATTTCCTCACAAATATGATGGAAATATATTCTTATTTTGAATTTATTTTTATCATACCTAATTAACAAGTACAAACAAAATTAAATAATAGTTTGAAATTTCTGAGACTCACTCTGTCACTCAGGCCAAAGTACAATGGCATAAACATAGCTCACAGCAACATTTAATTCCTGGGCTTAAGGAGTCTTCCTGCCTCAGCTTCCTGAGTAGCTAAGACTACAGATGTGCACCATCATTCCTGGCTGATTAAAATATATGTATTTGTATCTATGGGGGCTCACTACATTGTCCAGGCTAGTCTTGAACTCCTGGCCTCAAATGGTCCTTCCACCTCAGCCTCCCATAGCTCTGGGTTTATAGACATTAGCCACTGCACACAGCCAGTTAAATGACATTAAAAGGCTCCCAACAAAAGTCGACATTTCTTGATTTATTAATTTTAAATATTTTCTATTGAGTTATTTTAGATGAAATTTTAACTATTACGTTGTTATTTCCTCTATTCCCCATTTTTTATCATAGTAGTTTAGTTATCCTGCCTTTCTTGGCTTAATTTTAGACATTTGTATTATTATAACTTTGCCAATACTATTCAAAATCTATCAGTGCAGTGTATAATAATTATGGTTTTTTTCTCACTTTTTGTTATTAATAGTCCCTTTTCAAATTGCTTTTTTTTGGTAGGTTTACCTATTTTTATATCTTAGTAGTCTTTCATTATGATTACGTACAAGATCAATCACATAATGTAATCTATTTGTAATCTTACCTGGAGAGCTCGGTTCTTCTATTGGAATTGATTTTGATCTAGTCATGCTACACAGCTGTCAATATAGGACTTTCATTTTTTTGTCAGCCTCAGAATTTAATTTGCCTTTTATTTATGTAGCACTCTCTTTGTGCTCCCTCTAAAATCTTCCTTATTTATTTATTGGTTTGAGAGAACACATAGTCACCCTGAGATCTCTTCCTCATAAAGCTAGAGATACAACCCTTCTCTGTTAGTCTTTGGTTTTCTAAATCCTTGTCTTGTTTTCCAGGTTTGCTTCTTTATTTGGAAGAAACATCCTTGCTATGTTCTGAATGTTTGTGTCGCTTAAAATTTACTTGTTGAAATCCTAACCTGCAATATAATGATACGGGGAGGTGGGGAGTTTACAAGGTGTTAAGGTCCTAAGGGAAGAGGCCTCATAATTAGGATTAGTGCCCTTATAAGGAGACCTAATAGAGCAAGTTAGACTCTTCCACCTGTAAGAACACAGCTAGAAGTCACCATCTATGAGCCAGAAAGCAAGCCCTCACCAAACATTGAATCTGCTCATATTTTGATCTTGGATTTCCTGGCCCCCAGAACTATGAGAAATACATTTCTGTTATTGATAGTTTATGGCATTTTGTTATAGTGGCCCAAATGGATGGAAGTAATCTTCTAGTAGCTTGCTTGGCACAAAAGTAAAGGGGGTAAATTCTGTGACATTTTGTGTTTATTCTAACAACTCATTAATAATTAGCTCACTATTGAATCCTATAATAGAGATCATCCTTCTTCACAATACTATAGGCATGATTGGATTCTTCTTGCTTCCAGCATTGCTGTTGAAAAATCCAAAGCCATTTTGATTTTTGATCTTTTGTATGTGACATGTTTTTTGTTTGTTGTTGTTTTTGTTCTGACCGGAAGCTGCAGAACCTTCATTTAACCCTTATGTTTCTAAAGTTTCATAATTACATGTCTCTATGTGAGTGTATGTTCATCCATTTTGCTGGAAATTCTCTTTTTATCTTTAATTCTGAAAACATATAGCTCATGTTTATACAAAATGTTCTAAAATGTTACATAATAAATGCATCTTTTAAATGTTCTCTTAGTAAATTTTTCATTATTTTAATATTTGTTATCACACTTTATTACCCTACTTATGATATATTGCTATTTCATCATCTTGTGTTACTTAACAGATGATTTCCTTTCTCATCTTTATTTCTCTACACTTATATTGGCTATTGTTAAAAATATCTGTTATCTTTTTAATTTATAATATCTTATTTTTAATTTCCAAACACTACTTATTATGGCATTTTTAAATAAATTATTTGGATTTATCTAAAAATATTAATATTTTAAAACTTTCCTTCCCTTGTACAATTTCTATTTATTCCAAGTTATTTTTTCTTATATTTTGTTTCTTTTTTATTCAGTGTTACATTTTGTTTGTTTTATTTTTAAATACCTTACAAGCTTTGTTACAGAGGAACCTGGACTTCAGAATCATTAAAAGTATCCTCACGGGGTGGTAAGATTTCTAGAATCCTCTATCTAGTGGAATTTAGTAATAAGTCTCAGATTTTAGGAAGAATTCATGGCTAGAGATAATAATTACAGCATCATCAGTGTTTAGAAGACATTTGTGTTGGAAAGACGTATAGAATTTTAAAAAGAAGAAAATGTCCAGCACCAAGTCTTCTTTATAGGTAAGCCACAATGATGATTTTCTATATATTAGGATCTATGGTGATTTCATTAAACAAATATTTATTACCTTGAATAAATTAACATTTAATTCTTTTACTTATCTGTAAAATAAAGATATGAGTCTGTTTTAAATGTTCCATTCACATTTAATTATTTTACATATTTATAAAATAATTAAAAAGATGTGTGTCTGTTTTAAGTGGTCTATTAAAAAGGCAAACAATAGAAAAAGGACGTTAAAAATAGTGAAACCTGAGGAATGCAGAGCAAGATTGTGGATGAAGACTCTCCAGCGATCACCCACCTGAAGAAACATCAATTTGGACAACTATCCAAAAGTAAAAATATCTTTAAAAGAGCTAAGAAAACCAGGTAAAATATCAATATACTTTGTTATAGCACAATAATTAGAAAAGAGACATTGAAAAAGGTAGAAAGGACATTTTTGCATTACCCATGTTACCCAATCTCCAATCCCAGGCAGCACAGAGCAGAGAGAGACACTGTTCACTGAGAAGCAAGCAATCGTAGAACTTTGCCTTGGACACAAATACCAGGCCTACCACAGTAAAACCCAGCATTGGGTAGTACATGATCTCTGACATTAGCCTGGTATCTGTAGCCTGATCCTCTAGACCCACCATCATGCAAGATAGGAACCCACAAACTCTGCAAGAATGACTCAAATTCTGGTTCACGTCACTACTGGCCAATTATAGTAGCCCTGGATTCTAAATAACCCACCACATCAGCAGACCTCAGAGGTCATGGGATTTAGACATGACCCACTGCTGTACTAGCCCCAGTAACTATGGGCTTCAAGTGCACCCTGGCACTGCACCAATTACAGAATTCATGGAATTTTAGACTCACATTGTGGCAGGCTCTGTATCCATAAAATTCTGACAGTCACTATATCAGCCATGGTGATCTAGGATATAGGGCACCCCCATGTACTGCAATGGCTGCAGTGGTCACAAACTTAAGGATCACACCAGGTGACCCACCCATAATCTCTGCACAGGCTTAATACTGAAGGATATTCATAGACAAAGGCAGACTGCAAAGACTAGAATACATACCTACTTCTACAGTACGCAGACATCAGCACATGACCAAAAAGACCAAGAACAATCAGAGAAACATGAAGTCAATAAACACATAAAATGAATTGGCAACAACTAACCCTAAAAAAATGGAGATGTATGAAAACTTTCTCACAATGAAGTAAATATAACTGCTTTAAGGAAGCTCAACAAATGTCAAAAAAATACTAAAGAAATGAAGAAAACATTGTGACTAAGATGAGAAAATAATAGAAATTGAAATAATAATAAGAAAAAAATTAAATCAAATAGAAATCCTAGAGCTGAAAATTGCAATGAATGACATTTTAACAAGCTATAGAGAGCATCAACAGAATAACTTCTTAAGCGGGAGATGATTCTCTAAACTTATAGACAAGTTACTTGAAAATATACAAAGGGAAAAAATGAAATATAAATTTAAAAAATGAAGAACACCTACAGGATTTCTGGGATAACCTTAAATAAGCAAATATAATAATCATTGGCATTCAGAAAAAAAGGAGTGACAAATAAAGGTAAAATATTATTTTAAAAATAGTAGCAGAAAATTTTCCAAACTTGGAGAAAAACAGAAATATTTACAGGAAGGTAAAAGGTCTTCATTCTGATTTTATTTAAATAAGATTACCCTCAAGATATACTATACTAAAAAAAGAGGATTTGGAAAGCAGCAAGAGCAAAGAATCAAACCACAGTGACAAGAGTTCTAATATGCCAACAGCAGACATCTCAACAAAAATTTAACAGGCTAAGAGAGAGCAGGATGGTATATTCAAAGTGCTGGGGGAAGAAAACTGTCAACAGAAAAATACTTTGCCCTGCAAAGCTGCTTTTCAGAAATAAGAGGAAAAAATAATTTCTCAGACAAACAAAAGCAGAGAGAGTTAATCACCACCTTACAAGATATGCTACAAAGAGGTCTTCAAGCTGAAAGGAAAGGACACCAGTGGTTACAACAAAAATCACTGAAAATACAAAACTCACTGTAAATGTAAATACAAAAAAATTCAGACTATTTTCATATTGTAATGATGGCATATATATATCACATTTTAATATACCGTTAAAACACAAAATTATTAAAATAATGATAACTAAAATAATCTGTTAATGGATATGCCATATAAAATGATGTAAATCGTGACATCAAAAATTCTGTTGGGGGAAAGTAGAATTAAAATGTAAACATTTTTGCTTTTGGTTTATTTGCCTTTCTTTTTTTTGGCAATCTAAGTTAAGCTGTTATCAGGCTAAAATAACTTGCTATAAGATGATTTTCATAAGCCTCATGGTAATTTTAAGTCAAAAGTCTATAATAGGTACACTAACATAAAAAGCAAAGAATGAAACACGTTTCCTGAAAAAAAAGAAAGGAAAATTGAATCTACAAAACAACTAGAAAACAAGTAACAAAAAGATAGTATTAAGTTCCTACCTATAAATAATTAAGAATTCTCTATTCAAAAGACATTGAGTAGCTGAATGGATTTAAGAAAAAAACCGAACATGATTCAACTATATGTTGAAATGCACTACAAGAGACACATTTCACAGGTAAGGACTAATATGAATTAGAAGTGAAAGAATGGAAACCATAAAAGTGCAAGGGTAGGTATAGTTATATCAGATAAAATAGTCTTTAAGCCAAAATCTTGAAACGAGACAAGGTCATTATAAAGTAGTCAATTCAGTAAGATGATATAACAATTATAAATATACATACCTAACATAAGAACACCTAAATACACAAAGTAAATATTAATAAATTGGAGGAGATAGGCTGAAATACACTAATAGTAAGTGATTTCAACACCTCACTTTCAGCAATGGATAATTCATCCAGAAAGAAAATCAACATGGAAACATCAGATTGAAACTGTATTCTTGACCAAATAAATACAGCAGGCATACAGACATACAAAACAAGCCATCCAACAGCTGCAGAATACATATCCTTCTTATTTACGCATGGAACTTTCTCCAGGATGGATCCTGTATTAGGCCATCAAACAAGTCTCAACAAATTGAAGATTAAAGTCATATCAAGTTACCTTTTCAGACCACAATGACATAAAACCAGAAATTAATAAGAGGAAGAACATTAGAAAATTTCCAAATACATGGAAATTAAAAGCATGTTCCTGAAAAGTGGGTCAATGAAAAAATTTAAAAAGGAAAATTAAAATATTCTTCAGACAAATATAAATGGGAACACAACGTACTCTATGAGATACAGTAAAAATAGTTCTAAAAGAGAAGTTTATAACAATAAATACGTATATTAGAAAATAAGAAAAATCTCTGACAACTTAATCTTGTACCTCTAAGAACTACTAAACAACAAAAAAAATTTAAATCTAAAATAAGAAGGAAGGGAAGAAATAATAAAGATGAAAGCAAAAATAAATAAAATAGAGACTATTTCAGAGCATTAGAAAAGATCAACAAAACTAAAAGTTAGTTTTTTGAATTGATAAATGAATTAGACAAACCATTAGCTAGACTAAAAAAAAAGAAAGAAGACTCAAATTCCGAGACAAGTAAGTAGACATTACAACCAATGCCATAGGCATAGAAAATAGTATAAGAAAATATTATGAACAATTATATGCCAACAAATTGGATAACCTAGAAGAAATCAATAAATTCCAAACATATACAACTTACCAAGATTGAATTATGAAGAAGTAGAATCTCTGCACAGACCAATATTGAGTAAGAAGATTAAAAATAAATAAAAAATCTCCTATCGGTAAAAAGCCCAGGACCTCATGGCTTTACTGCTGAATTCTACCAAACATTTAAAGAACTAATATCAATTCTTCTCAAATTTTTCTAAAAAATTGAAACAGGAAAAAATTCTTCCAAACCCATTGTATGAGGCTAGCATTATCCACACACCACTAAATCTGAACACAAAACTACTGGCCAATATTCCTAATGAACAAAGATGTAAATATCCTTAACAAAATACTAGGAAACCAAATTCAACAGCAAATGGAAAACATCATTCACTGTGATATATCAGATTCACCTCAGAGATGAAAGGATGGCTTACCATATGTGAATCAATAAATGTGACACATCACACTAACAGAATGGACAACAAAAATAATATGATCATTTCAATAGATGTATAAAAAACGTTTGACAAAACTTAACATATGTTTATCATAAAAACACTCCATGAATTAGGTATAGATAAATATACCTCAACATAATAAAGGCTGTATGTGAAAATCCCACAACTAACATCATATTATATGGGAAAGACAAAAGCTTATCCTCTAAGATCTGGAACAAAACAAGGTATTAGTTTGTTTTCATGCTGCTGATAAAGATATGCCTAAGACTGGTAAATTTATAAATAAAAAGAGGTTTAATGGACTCACAGTTCATGTGGCAGAGGAGGCCTCACAGTCATGGTGGAAGGTGAAAGGCACTTCTTACATGGCAGCAGGCAAGAGAGAGAATGAGAGCCAAGCGAAAGGAGTTTCCCCTTATAAAACCATCAGGTCTCATGAGACTTATTCACTGCTGTGGGAACAGTAGGGGAAAACCACCCCTATGATTCAATTATCTCCCGCTGTGTCCCTCCCACAACAGGTGGGAATTATAGGAGCTACAATTCAAGATGAGATTTGGGTGAGGACACTGCCAAACCATATCATCCACTTTCACCACTTCTATTAACATAATACTAGAAGTCCTAGCCAGAACAATTAGGCAGAAGGAAGTAATAGAAGGTATTCAAATTGGAAAAAAAAAGGTAAATTATCATTGTTTGCAGCTGACAATCTGTTTTATAGAAAATTCTAAAGACTCCACCAAAAGTTGTTGGAACTAATAAACAAATTTATTATAGGTGCTGGATAAAAATTAACACAAAAATAAAAATTAGCAGTGTTTCTGTATACTAACAGTAAACTACATGAAAAAGAAATCAATCTCCTTTTTGATAGGTATAAAAAAATAAAATATTCCAAAAATGTTAGCCAGGGGGATGAAAGATCTCTGCACTGAAAATTATGAAACATTGGTGAAACATATTGAAGAAGACACAAATAAAAAGAAAGATTTTAGGGGGAGAGAACCAAGATGGCCGATTAACAACAGCTCAGGATTGTAGCTCCCAGTGAAAGCGCAGAGAGCGAGTGGACACCGCACTTTCAGACAAATTTTTGTTGCCCACAGACTAGGAGATTCCCAGCGGAGAAGCCACACGGGTCGCCAGCGCGACTTTTTTGGCCGGCGCGGCTATTTTGCCGGCGCCCCAGCACGGCGCTTCTCGGCGCGGAGTATACGGGACGACTCCGGCTCGGCTGGTCCAGTCCCCACAAGGAGAACAGCAATTGGAAG
>CAUYLG010075291.1:0-118942 GCA_963573385.1 Cacajao melanocephalus | reverse complement strand
GGGCAGTAGAACAAGAATCCTGTTCTCTCTCCCTCTTTTTCTTCCTCTTTCTTTCTCTCATACATTCTTTTTCTTTCTTTCTTTCACTCTCACTTTCTTTCCTCTCTTTTTCTTTCTTTCAAAAAAAATAAAAATAAAAATTAAAAAAAAAAAAAAAAAAGAAAACTGGAGTTCTTTAGAAACATTACCTAACCCAAGCCTCACAATGATCTTGTTTGATATTTGTATCTTTTTACTGCTGAGGCCTGAAAAGTTTAAATAGTTTGCCCCACACACAGCTCTAATCCAAAAAAACAAGGATGTAACCCCAATCTCTCAAGCTTGCCAAGACATCCAAAGTTATACACTGACCAGAGACTAGCAACCAAGTCCTTTTAAAGGGAATAATGTTAAGACTGATGCCAGACTTTTGAATGGCAATGTTTTATGCCAGAAGGTTAGGGGTAGCAAATTTACATCACTCAAGGAAAGAAAATATGGGCCAAAGACTATGAATTCAGACAAACTGATCTTCAAGTATAAAGGCCGCAGACTAATTGTTATGAACATATTAGAATTTAGGGGATATTGTACCCCTGTTCCCTTCCTAAGGAATTGATTTGAGAACACACTTGGACCAAACAAAATGACCAACAAAAATGACTGGCGAGACATACTTGCCTATAGAGCTAATATTAAACGGGAGAATATGGGAGATGCTGTAGTAATAATTACACACACTGATAACGTCTCTGCAGCCCAACCATTAGACTGTGAAGAGAGAAGGTGGAGAGTGCCTGTATATGGAAAGTAGAAAAGCTAAACTTCATGGCTTTCTCGTATTAACGGTGAGTAAAATATTATAATACTTCAAATTAGATGCTAGAGAACAGGGAAGAGAGAGAAAAGGTGACTTGGTATTATCAGATTACTCAAAGGAGGGAACTGATAAGATCCAAAAAAGAGGGACTGAGAGTAGTCATAGGCTGGGCGCGGTGGCTCACGCCTGTAATTCCAGCACTTTGGGAGGCTGAGGTGGGTGAATCACCTGAGGTCAGAGTTTGAGCCCAGCCTAGCCAACATGGCAAAACCCTGTTTCTACTAAAACTACAAAAGTTAGCTAGGTGTGGTGATGGGCACCTGATTATCTGTAATCCCAGCTACTCAAGAGGCTAAGGCAAGAAGAATTGCTTGAACCCGAGTGGCAGAGGTTGCAGTGAGTCAAGATGGTGCCATTGCACTAGCCTGGGTGACAAAGCAAGACTCTGTCTCAGAAAAAAATTAAAAATGAATAAATAAAAGACAATCCTATAAAAGATCAATTTTGGACTAAAACACAAACCTTCCTGATACAGATCGGATGTTGTCTCTGTCTGAATCTCGTGTTGAAATGTAATCCCTGATGTTGGAGGTGGGACCTGGTGGGAGGTGATTGGATGACAGGGAGCAGATTTCTCATGAATGGTTTAGCTCCATCCTCTTGGTGCTGTCCTCATGATGGTGAATGAGTTATTGTGAGATCTGGTCATTTAAACACCTCTCCCTCCCTCTTCTTTCTCATCCTTGCTTTTGCCACATGATGCAGCTGCTCCCCCTTTACCTTCTGCCATGACTATAAGCTTCCTGAGGCCTCCCCAGAAGCCAAGCTGATGTCAGCACCAGGCTTCCTGTACAGCATGCAGAACCATGAGCCACGTCAACCTCCTTTTTACAAATAGCCCACTCTCAGGTATTTCTTTATAGCAACACAAGAGTAGACTAATACACTCCCTAAGTATGAAAGATATATCAGAAAGAGTAAATAAAACTGGAGGTCACATGATAAAAACAGGCAGTGAACTATATCAGTCCTATCAGTGAACGTGAAGGGACTTAAACTATGGAAACAGTTTCAGATTGGCTAACAAAGCCAAATAGAAAATTATGCTGTATTTAAGAAGACCATCTGAAACAAAGAGATTCAGATAGGTTAAGAAATAAAAGGCTGACACTGAAAAGAATTCAAATCATTTTTAGTAATCATGTTGTTGGCAGCAGTGAGTGTTGCTATCACGATTCTGAGGTGGTTATGTGAGTTGCTGTGAGGTAAAGGAAATGAGCAGTTACAGTGATGCTTGCTGGGAAGCAGAACGTTTTTTTTTTTTTTTTTTGAGATGGAGTCTCACTCTGTTGCTCAGGCTGGAGTGGAGTGGCGCAATCTTGGCTCACTGAAATCTCTGCCTCTTGGGCTCAAGCGATTCTTGTGTCTTAGCCTCCCAAGTAGCTGTGTATAATGTGTGCACCAGCACAATTAGATAGTTTTTGTATTTTTAGTAGAGACGGGGTTTTGCCATGTTGGCCAGACTGGTCTCGAACTCCTAACCTCAAGTGATTCGGCTGCCTCAGAGTCCCAAAGTGCTGGGCTTACAGGCGAGAGCCACAGTGCCCAGCCGGAAGCAGAATTTTTCATGTGAAAGAAGGAAGGTACTGATGTAAGAAGATTTGAAGTAAAAACCTTGTAGCTCTGAATTGCCTTGTAACAGTTGTACGGGTATTAGCGAAGATTCTCTTCTGACCCAGCCTTTAGTCAGGCTCTGAGTTCTTTCTGACTAGGCCTGACCTTGGGTTTCCCTCTCTGTCCTTGTAGCAACTGGTCTGAGCAAGAATCCTGGTGAGTCTGTGAACAAACATCCCCCACTCTTGGCATCTGACCACCCTCGATATCTAATCATCCTGGCTTGCCTTCAGTAAGAATCTTATCGAGACCGTTGGGCCAGAAGCCCCTTTTTCTTGATGTTTGCTTTTACTTATTTTCCATCTACTGAGTCCTGCTCTGCTCCTTGGTTAAATCCCACTTGTTCATGTTGGAGTCGCAGTTGAGTCCAATCTAAAGACTCTGTTGCCGCGGTCCTTCTACTTATCACCGTGACCTCCTGGAATAAAGTCTTTATCCATCTTCAGCAAGTGTCAGAAATGATTTTTTTCTTTAGCAGAATTCATAGTGTCTTTTATTTCTCCAAAGAAGTGTTATGTATTTCCTAGTTCAGTTCATTGAATGGGCCCACGAATAAGACCATGGTCTGTAAATATCATTCCCCACTAAAAGAAACAAGGATTTTTGAAGAAATGGCTAATTCCACGTCTTAGGCAAGAAATGTACAAAATGATTCTGAAACATCTTCTAATACTAGGAAATGGGGAAGCTATTTTTTTAAAAAGCTGGATTGTGCCAATATGTTTAGGAGTCCGTTTGAAAACATTCCTATTGGCCAGACATGATAAAACTGGGGCATCTATAAGAGTAATAATGGCAGTGGGTTGAAGCAAATGAAAAATGTGTAAATCTGCGAGTTTTTGATTACATATATTTTAAAAACTCAACTTCAGGGGTGACTGGTAAGGAGAGAGAAAAACTGTGTTTATCTCATCTTTCCTGGATGAACTGCATCTCACAACAACCAAGCAATTGATGAGGAAAGTTTCTCTTTCTAGGAGGCTGCCAGTTTATAAATGGAGAAAGAATGATGGAGTCAGACGATTACCATTTTGCAATAGCTAATAAAATAGTGGGTGCAGACAATAGTAGTCAATAACCATTGACTAACATTACAAAGAAACACTCAGACATTATAGGCTTCCTTTTGGAATACACAACGCCAGCATGAAATATTTCTGCCAAGTAATCTTACCTCATTGTATTCAAGTCTCTGCTCCTTAGAGAAGCTCTCTATCTAAATTGGGAGGTAGCAGGGAATTTGGATTGAAGAGGAGGGCTGGGAGGGCAAGCAAGGGTAAGAGAGGAAGCAAGACTAACTTCAGAATTTAAAGGGCAATTTTGCAAAATAAATCCTTTAAAAATTTGGATTCCTCTTTACAACATTGATTTTGCTTTGATGAGAGCATACGGATGCATGAAGACTTCATGTCATAGTGGTTGAAAGTGTGCTTTAAAGCCCAATAGTCATAGCCTTTTGATCTTGAGCAAATCACGTATTGTTGTGAACCTGTTTCTTCATGAGAAAATGAAGGCTGATAATATCTCCCTTACAGGTTTATGAGAAGTTGATGAGATACAGAATGGAAAGTGCTTGGCACACAGTCACTCAGCCAGTAGCTCCTGTACCCATTCCTCAAGTGGCGGAGGGCAGTATCCTTTGACATTGTTCCCACATTCAATGTACGGAGTGCTTCAGAGTGAAATTGCCATTAGTAGACTTCAATGTTGTTGTGAATATTTGTCTTTCTTTCGGTTAAGCATCTTTGAACATCCTTCCTATGCTTCTGGGGATTCTCCACAGAAGCATAATAATGGATCTGTGCTTCCCCAAAATCAAGGAAGAAACTCACCTTCCCAGCCTCCCTCTGCAGCTGGGCTGGGGCCATGTGATCAGGCTCCACCAATCAGAGCTGCTACAAAGGACTTTCGATTCAGCAGCCAGGGAAGGAAAAGGCAGCTGCCACAGTCTCCATTCAGCTGAGGGAGGCAGCAGTGCCAGGGCTCCTCGTGGGAGCATCTGGGCTCTGGATATGGAGGGTAAGATGCAGAACCCATGCCCGGAGGCATAGTGGTGCCCACTGCATGGGAGCGATCCTGCAGTGGGATTTGGGCCCTACTCTTGGTTGCACAAATTCAAGCCCGGTTCTCCAGCCCTCGAATGTCCTTTCAAAAGTTTTTTTCAACTTAAATCAGGGAAAGTAGTAGTTTTGCTGACCCTTCTTTATTTCTTTATACATGGTCGCTCTTTATTAGCCAAGACACATGTACTGCTGTAACAACCCCACATCTCCGTGATTTAAGTTAACACCAACCAGGTGGCTCTCCTCTGAGTAGTGACTTGAGATTCAGCCCCTTCCAGCTTGTGAAGCCACTGCTCTGGAAGGTCTTGGGGTTTTCTGCTTGGTTGGGTCTAGACAGTTTATGAACAAAGAGAAAAAGTGTGAAGGCTTTCATGGGAGTCAGTAGGTGCTGGACCTGAAAAACTGCATCCATCTTTCCACAGGACAAGTGGGTGAAAGGTGTAGGATAGCTGTGTGCCCAAGAAGAAGAAATGACCAGCCCCACCACTGTGGCCTTGGCTAAGTCCATCTAAACACTGCTTTCCTTGTATCAGGAAGGTCTCCCTCATGGTTCACTCCAGTTTGTAATAAGGATTAAGATCTGTAATAAGGATTAAAATCAGGCCCCTAGGTAAGGGGAGACTTTAAAAAAAAAATGGAGATTTTTGCTATAAGGGAAGGAACTATTGAAACAGAAAGAACACTCTGACTATATGACCTGAAGCATCAAAAGTCAAGCAAAAGAGAGTTTTTCTTTCACAAGAAGGAGCAAACAAAGCAAGAAAGGACAGATGTGGGGACTTAGAATGGATGGTGTGATGGGACAGTTGATTAGGAAGTATCTTTTCTTGTAACCAGCTGATTCTCAGGAGGGGAAGTCAAGGAGGGGTTGTTCCTTGTTCTTTAAGCTCACGGGTGGGTCAAGATCCAGGAGCTTGTGGGGAGGGAGGAGACTTGATTAAAGTTTTGTCACATAAAGTCAATGGGTATTTAGTCCATATTGGTCAGTGGGGACAGATAGTTCAGCAAATCATTTCTGAGAAAGAAGAACATTCTGTAGTTTGAGTGTGTCTCCCAAAGTTCATGTGTTGGAAACTTAATCTTCAATGCAACAGTGTTGAGAGGTGGGACCTTTAAGAGGTGATTAGATCATAAAGGCTTAGCCCTCATAAACAGATTAATGCTGTTATCAAGAGAGTAGGTCACTGAAGGAGTGAATTCTTGAAGGGAAAAAGAAAGGATGACTAGGGTTTTTCCTCTCTTGCTCACTCTTATGCTCTCTTGCCCTTCCACCTTCTGCCATGGGATGACACAGCATGAAGACCCTTGCTAGGTGCTGGCACCATGCTCCTGGACTTCCTATCTTCCAGAACTCTCAGTCAAATACATTTCTGTTCATTATAAATTACCCAGTCTGTGTTAATTTTGTTACAGCAACATAAAATGGACTATGACAAAATGGGAATTTGGATCCATGTCTGGCCTTATCACAGATAAACAAAGTCATAAGTCCACAGGTCTTATCTAAGTCATATGGGGAAGGGTAGTTCTTTGCAGTAAGCCATTTCTGCCACACAAACGTGTGAGACTCAGGGAAAGTTCAACATCATTAACTGAATACTGATAATTATATAATGACTATAATAATAGGGATGTAAGACAGAATGACATCCCTAGCTAGCCAACTAATACCAGTACTTAATTTTCATTTATCCAATCTATTTTTTAATATACCATACTGCTAAGTATTAGAGTATGCCTCCAAGGCAAATTGCATCATGTAGACGATGATAATATCTGAGCTATGAAATAAACTAATGAATTACATTCCAGTGTTATTAAAAAAGCCCTGGGCATTTCAGATTTTCATTCAAATAAAATATTATTTCAGCCTACTTATGGATAAGATTAGGTTGAAGTCTTTTTGATTCAATATAAATGTTTTTAGTTCACAATTTTCAATGTTTAAAACTGTGTCCAACCGAGTAAGTCTTAAAGCAGCTCATCTACCATGTAAATATGTATGTACTTAGATTTCAGGGAGTTCATTATTTAAACTTATCTTTCAGTGTGTTTTATGAACCCGTTGTTAAAGTCATTAAAGTCAGTTATTACTTATACTCGGCAGGTTTATTTCAATTCTCAGTATTTAATAGCTGGTCTCACAGTTAAAATACCGAAAAGGCTTACTCAACATTATGCACCAACAGCAGGAAAAAACATTTTCATAATTGAAGTAACTTTCAATTTATGCATACAAAATACATTCAAGATCAAGAAAATGCCTCCTACTCATCCTGTGTATCATAAACAAAGGAGTTTTTCTATCCACACAGAGAGATAAAGAGGAAAGAAAAATTTCCAGTTTTTGGAGTGGGGGCTGGGGAGACAGAAGAATGGTGTCCATGGCCAGCAGTTATCAGTCACTCTGAAAATAGACACCTCTGCCTAACCTGGGCATAAGTAATGGAAGGCAGCCCAGACTCAGTTTCTCAAAGAGCAGAAAAATCCACTCTTCCTTTTCACCAAGTGAATCATAAAGTTTCCTTCCTTGCATGTACCCCCACTGAAGCAACAGTGTCCTTTTACGTTTTTGAAAATATTTGGTTTGTCTCACATTTCACACGGGAAAGGAAGGTGGTAAGAGGTAAAGAGGACACACGCTAGGGATCAGCTAGTTACCAGTATCCATGGAATGCCAGTGCAAGCCATAATCAACTGATGTCTGGGTTATGGTCTGTCCCTGAATGCCACATGATAGGCCACTGTAAACAGAACTTCCCTACCTTTAAACACACACATGCAACTCCCCCATCCAACATTATCTTCTTCTGGCTTAATGATATTGCATTTGGGATGAATTTATTTATTTATTTTAGAGACAAGGTCTTGCTGTGTCACTTAGGCTGGCACGCAGCAGCACCATCATAGCTCTTTGCAGCCTCAAATTCCTGGGCTCAAGCGATCCTCCCACCTCGGCCTTCCAAACAGCTGGGACTGCAGGCATGCACAACCATGGCTGATCTGTATGGAATGTTTTTTAACATAATGGATTTCTGACTGAACGATGATACTATTGGCATTGCTATTTCCCAACCCCTCCAAAGTCTGCTTGTGAAAGATAAGTGCCACAAGTTTAATTTATGCTGCACCCTGAGGAGTCTTGATAGAAAATAAAAGCCAGTATCTATTTAAGAATTGTAATATAAAATTCTTTCCCAAAGGAACTGGCAAACAGCTTCAGGAGATATGGTAATAATATCTCACATGTAGCCACTAGAAATGTCATGAAGTTATTTTGAAATTATCTGCTACCCTTTTAAACTTCAAAATGACTAAAAGAGCTTCTTAGTTGGATGGTTCATTTTAATAGGAAATCTGTCTATATTTGCCCTTTAGGAAATTCACATTCTTTGTGAACAATCAAATTCAGGGATGAACCCATTTAACATCCTCTTTAGCACAATACACAGATTAATTAAGCAATCATCTCTTCAGCACTGCTTATCAGTGGTTGATAACAGGTTTACCAGTTAACTTGCTGAAGCTCAATCTGTGATGGCGAATGTCGCAAGCAGCTGGTTACCCATAGTAAAAATTTTGACAAAGTTTATTGCTGCCTTCAGTTGGTCTTGATTTGTAACGATGATAATGAATTCATAAATATTGTGCTGGAGACAGCCATGCAGAGGAAAGGAAGTAGTGTTTATCACGGAGGATATGAAACAGAGCAGGAAAGAGGTTAACAGTTGAGCTGTGATCACAGCCACAGATGTAAAAAGTGTATTATAGTTTTAATTTAAAAATAACTTTTTAATTATTTTGTTCTTTTTTTTCCCCATCACTACAGATGAAACTTAATTGTCATGGAAAAATAATGTACAGAGCTGAAGTCTAGGAATAAGAAAGTAAAAATTAATGAGGCCTAAGAAATTTTTAATACCTATATTTGCATCTTAATATGAAAAAATAGCTATCCTGAAAGAATGAAAGTTTGAAGTGGATTTAGCTAGAACCTGATCCATTGTAATAATTTTGTCACAAACTTCCTCTGCCCTTAGCTAAAAGAATAAATCCAAAGGAAAAAATATGCCATAAATTTTATGACATAGTAGACAAATTCTACTTCATCCACAACTTGATTTAGCGAAGATTTGAGCGTTCACCATTTTCAAGTGAAAAAGTTGTTTACTGGAACAGCGCAGGAGTGGGGACTAAAAAGATCAATTAGAAATGGCTTCTGAATTCAAGTGGATTATCCTGTTCAAATAACTACATGGGAGGCTGTGAGACTAAGGCGGCTCTAGCGCCCTGGGTTCCTAAGTGAACAAACTGAAACCCAATTCAGAATTGCTTTTTTTTTGAGATAGAGTTTCACTCTGTTGCCCAGGCTAGAGGGCAAAGGCACAATCTCGGCTGACTACAACCTCTGCCTCCTGGGTTCAAGCAATTCTCCAGCCTCAACCTCCTGAGTAGCTGGGACTACAGGCACCCGCCACCACGCCTGGCTAATTTCATGTATTTTTCGTAGAGATGGGGTTTAGCCTTGTTGTCCAGGCTGGTCTTGAACTCTTGAACTCAGGTGATCCACCTGCCTCAGCCTCCCAAAGTGCTGGGATTACAGGCATGAGCCACCATGCCCAGCCTCTAACTCAGAATTTAAAAGGAAATGAAGTATAGGTTCATCTAATCACAGGCGGCTAACTGGGATTTAGTTACATTGTCTTGAACTTCCACTGGGATAGTTCCAATAAGGTAATTGTCAAATTTTAACCAATCAAAACGTGTCTTTGCTCAGGTTCTGCATTGGCCCTCTAGAAGCTTTCAATGCAATCACCTCAGGCGGCACCCCAACCACTTCTAATTTGGAGCTGCCTGATTCAGGAATCACTGTTTGCTCAAACAAACTCTAAATTTTAATATGCCAACGCTTATCTTTTACCAATAATATGGAAAATAAGCTGACACCTATACAACCCAACTAGAGTCCTAATTTAGGAGATGTGATATCATAGAGACTGTAATAGTCCAAGGTACTGTAGAGGCGTGTTATAACAGACAAAAACAAAGCGTGGAGAGAACAGTTAATTTGGTATGGGAAGAGGAAAGTTTCATTGAAAAAGTGCCATGAATATATCTGAAGAGTGAACACAAACTTACTAGGTGAAGGAGGCACTGGGGGGATGGTCAGCAGGGGGCAGTCAGTATTCAAGGGGGAGGAAGAAACAGCCGGGCAGCGGGCCCTACACTGGACAAGAAGGTGGAAAAGATGCAATACCTAAGATACTCAGTCTCACAGAAGACAAGCAAGCACATGGAGCCGTGAAGATCTATTGGGTGCAGGAAGCAGGTAAGTTATCCTGAGAGTGGTTAGAAGGTCCATTTTGGGGTGAGATTGTGAAGGGTGGTGTGTTTGGACTTTGTTCCATAGAAAACATGAAACATCCAGACTATTAAGCAAATGAGTGACAGAGAAAGTCATGGAAACTTAAGATACAACCCAACCTCCTTACTTTATAAATTGGGAAAGTGACAACTCACAGAGGTTGATTGCCTTAAGTGTATGTATCTTGACAGTGGCAGGGCTGTAGCTAGAAACTGGGTCGATCATACCTGTCTTTTCAGATAATTTAGAGATATTATTCTGGGTGCAGGGTAGAGAATGAATTAGGAAGAGGGGGCTGAAGGTGTCCAAGTAGTAGGCAACAGCTAAGAGGCTGCTGAGTGGTCCAAATGAAGAAATAATGAGCTCACTTTATCTATCTTCTATCCATGTATATCTTCAGTATTAACTGATGTTTTTGTATCATTCTGATGCCTTTTATTAGTTTCCAAACTCAATGTACTTTACAATCAGAATTATTATTCATATTCATTTCATACAATTCCAATGCTTTTTATCACACTTTAGGGATCAAAAATAAGGTGTAATTCCTGCTTCCTGCCTGCATGTGCTAAGGAGGTATCCTGTTAAAATGGAAGGGCGTTTTGCCCTAACTTATTTGTCATGCAAAGATGAACTACTGTTGGGTTAAATTAATTGTAGATAGATTGTGGTCATATAGTTAAAGGCAACTGACTGCAATTCATAATGCTTAAGAAAAATCTCACTTTGGGAATGTTTAAAAAGAAAATGATGCAAACCTCTACTTGAACTGTGGCTGTGGGAATATACAAATTGGAGAAGTGACAGCACCAGCAGCTGATTGCATTAGTTTGCTAGAACTTCCCTAACAAGATACCATGGACAAGGTGGCTTAAATAACAGAAATTGATTTTCTTACAGTTCTGGAAGCTGGAAGTCCAAGATCAAGGTCTCCGCAGGGTCAGTTTCCTCTGGGTCTCTCTCCTTGGCTTGCAGGTAGCAGCCCTCTTGCTGCTGCTGCTTCACATGCTCATCCCTCGGTGCACAGTGCCCCCCTCGTTCTCTCTTCCTTTTCTTATTAGGACACCAGTCACATTCATTAGCATTCACCCGAATGGGCTCCTTCTAACGTCATCACCTCTTCAAAGGCTGTCTCCAAATACAGTTACCTTCTGAGATAAGAGTCAGGTTTAACATATGATTCAACATATGAATCTGCAGGGCACAATTCAGCCCATACTACTTCTCTACAAAAAACTGGTAAGATGGAAATGATGGACACAGATACCTTACGTTATATAGTACTTCACAGTTTACACAGCAATTTTCATGTTTATCTCACTTAATCTGAGTAGGCTTTTGTTATTTGACTCAGTTTTCTTGGATATAGAATTTTGCCACCAGTTAGTTTATATAGGGTGATTGAGGGATACAAAATATGAGATGCTTAAGTTATATAGTCCAGGAGTCTTCAGGTCCCAGCTATCCTTCGGATTCAGTTTATTTGAAAGCATTTACATAAACAAATGTAAAAAAAAAAGTGTGATTTAAATGTCATATCCTGGCCGGGTGTGGTGGCTCATGCCTGCAATCCCAGCACTTTGGGAGGCCGAGGCAGACAGATCACGTGAGGTCAGGAGTTCGAGACCAGCCTGACCAACATGGCAAAACCCTATCTCTACTAAAAATACAAAAATTAGCCAGGCGTGGTGGTGGGCGACTGTAGCTGTAGTCACAGCTACTCGGGAGGCTGAGGTGGGAGAATCACTTGAACCTGGGAGGCAGAGGTTGCAGTGAGCCGATATCCCGCCACTGCACTCTAGCCTGGGCGACAGAGCAAGACTCCGTCTGAAAAAAAAAAAGTAAAGTCATATTCCTTACCTTTTCTGATGAAGGAACAAAATCCAGTTAAAAAAAAAGTCATATTCCTTACCTTTTCCAATGAAGGAGCAAATCCAGTAATCCAGTTTAAAAAAAGAGAATCAAAAACTAAGCTAAAGAAGGCCTGACTGGGGCTGGAGGATCCAAGACAGCCAATTCACATGCCTGTTGGCAGGAGGCCTTGGCCTCTCACCACATGAACTCTTCAGGGTAGCTTGAAATGTGTTCATGATCTAGCAACTGGGCATTTCCCAAAATGAATATTCCAAGAAACTAGCCACCACCTGGGCTCACAAGCCACATACTTTCACCTCTACCATATTCTACTTATTAGAAGTTGGTCAAGTTCAGTCCATATTCAAGGAGAGGGGCCCTTAATTTTTCACACACACACACACTTCTCTCTTCCCTCCCCACCTCCCACCCCGCCATTAGTATCAGGAGAAAATCCTAGCCCAGAAACCCTACCCTGCATTAAAATTTGTCTGTGATGCAGATGGGTTTGAGAAGCATTAGAGGACTTCCTTAGTCAAAATACTGTCCTATTCCTCTTGCTACTAAACAGAGACCTTTTCCTACCCTGTCCTCTACATGGTGCTCTCAGCTCCTGACAAGTAAACTAACACATCTTTGATATGTCTCTGAGCTATCATATGTCAGCTTTCTATTTAAATCCTAAGATTCTCTACTACCTGCTTACTTAATAGATGAGGAAGCTAAAGTACAGTGGTTTGCTCAGGGTTACACTGCCAGTTTGTGGCAGATTTAGAATCAGAACTCATTGTTCTGGGTTCTGAACTACTAGTCTTATGAAGTTGGCATCAACAGGCCTTAACTGGTACCACTGTTTCTCCTTACTTATGTTTCTCCTGAAGTTATGGAAGACACTATTGGTTGGTTGGCAAAGCTAACACCTATAATCCAATCCTCATCCCTTCCGGTCATTTCTAATGAGGGGGCTAGAAAATTGAAATGCCCAATTTGCCAGCCTCCTTTGCTTTTAGAGGTAGCCATGTGATAGTTATTGTAAAGGAAATGTGACTAAAGACAGAATATGATTCCCACCTACCAGGATAACATCAAATAACCTTCATTTCATAAATCACATTTATGTGTTTGGTCTATATTGATACCATAATCCCAAGTATTAATCCAGTAACACTGTGTTCATCTAAGAATGCATACAAGCTGCGGATTAAAGTGTCCATTGGATTGAGTTTTAGCTTGGAAAGAACTTTAGTAGAAACAAGCTGCATAAAACTTTTTTCTATAAATTGTATACAAGCAACAAAAAGACTAAAAATCTCCATAAAGTTTATTTGCAGTGAATCTAGGAGATAAGATATAATCTTCAGATGTCAAAATAGACATAAGGGCTGCCCAAACAGCTGAATTTAGCAGCGTGAGGAGGAAGTGAAAGGAGGAAGTGTAGCAAGAGTTGAGAGGGACCAGGTAGTAGCAGATCTCAGGGTTCCCCTTGAAAAGCGAAAGCTATGTCCCTTGTTTCTAACAATCAACTAGAAGCAGGGAAGAGCAAGATTGGCTGTGGAGGCCCTCCTGGACCTGCTTTGGTTCAGGGAAGGAGGAGGAAGGGCCACCTGCACAAGCAATCACAAGGAGCCCATTTACATGAAGCAGCATGCTTCTGTGACATCAGCAGAAAAGATGAAGCATGTGTGTGAAGTCTGGAAGGCCACCATGGCTAATTTCCTGCAAACAATGGTATTACAAGCCATTCAGTATTGAGTAATTAAGAAAAAAGGAACTGCCATAAGACAGATACAAAGATACTAGTTAAAAAAAAAAAAACAAAAAAAAAACACTAAGAGAAATGAGCAAAAAATTAACAGGTAAATAATATTCACCATCTGAAAAATTTTGCAGAACAGATGAGTATTGTTCTGCATCATTCATTTTGCATGACTAGGCTGGACATGGTGGCTCACACTTGTAATCCTAACATTTTGGGAGGACGAGGCAAGGATTGCTTGAGGCCAGGAGTTTGGGACCAGCCTGAGCAACACAGGGAGAACTTGCCAGTACAAAAAAGTCAAAATAAAAAAATGAGCTCGGTGTGGTGGCATGTGCCTGTGTTCCCAGCTACTTGGAAGGTTGAAGTGGGAAGACTGCTGAGCCTGGGAGGTGGAGGCTGTAGTGAGCCATGATCATGCCACTGTACTCTAGCCTAAGTAACCGAGACACTGTCTCAAGAAAAAAAAAAATTCAACATGAACATTAAAATCTAGTGATTCAATTGCCTCCATGGAAAAAGTCCACAAAACGAAAATCAAAAAGGAAGAGATGATGAAAAACAGAAAGAAAAAATATAAGCTCAGGAAAGGAATTATAGAAAAAAAATACACACTGTGGGAAACCAAATGAGATACAGGTAATAAAATGGAGAAATACTAATGCAATGAAATGCAAGTAAAGAAAAAAATTAAACGGTTCTGGTAATGGGAGACCAGATAATTCCGAATAACTTCACACTAAAAACTGGAGACGCTGGACAAAACATTTATTTTAAAAACTGCTTGAACACTGAAAAGTCAGTAAGATGATGAAAAATTCCTGGGCCAAAATTCAGGAGATAGATATCCAGGGGTGATCCTGACATTTGGGGTCAACTTTGCCTAGGTGCCATTTAGAAGTCTGGAAGAGAGACCGAGAAACTGATCACAAGTCGTGATGTCCTCTTGGGGAAGGCAGGTAACACTGGCACACAGGCTCCACCAATGGAGGTTCTTATAAGCCCTTGCACTTTGGATCTAGACCCCAAAGGCTGAACCCTGAAATAACAGTGAGCTAAAAGTGTCCATGCAGAAAGTGCAGCCAAGACGCAGGTCATCTGGGGGACTCAGATCATGTTAGTTCCTAAAACTGGATTGAGATGTTTTCAGTTTGACAGTGACCCCAGGCAGCTGACAGAAGCAAACAAAACTTGCGTCTGGACAACAGCATCTTAGACCTCAACATTTTTTCTAGAAACAATTTTGCCAACAGGATTTTGGCATATAGTTAAAGATAACCAGGCCTAAGAGTAGAGAAGAAAACATGAAAAAGAGCCAACAGAAACAACACACAACAGAAACAGATTCTGAATTGGCATTAAATATTGGAATTGTCATACATATACACAGAAGTTAATTAACAAGTATAAAACTTGGACGTTTTGAGCAATAATGAATTATAACCCATAAAATAAAAGTCGATGAATTCATACTAACATAAATAAATGAATAAAGAGGAAATAAATGGGTAAGGGAATTCCACTAAGTGTAGAAGAAACAATGGAATTAGAAAATCAACATTTGGCACTACAGCAATACATATGAAACACACAGGGATAACTGATTAACATTAACATTGTTTTCTCTTCATGTTTACATGGTGTTATCTTCTTTCCATCCTTTCACTTTTAAGGCTCCCTATGTTTTAGGTCAGTGTCATAAGCAACATGTAGTTGCTTCTCTGCAGGTTGATAACTTTTGTCTTTTAATTGGATACTGAATCTGTTTTCATTTAGCATAATTTGTGAATACATTTGGGCTTATATCCATGTGTTTTCTATGTCTCACTGTTCTATATTGCTTTTTTCTCTTCTGCTTGTGTTTTGAAGTGACTGAATGTCTTTTTCCTTTTATTATTCCCTATTACTTTTGCTTTCAAATTCTAAACTTCAATTATCTGAGCACCAGTAATTTCTGTCCTATTTCCACATTACCTGATGACTTGTTCAGCCATTAACATTTATTCTGAAAGGAAATGTTATATTGCCACAGTAAACTAAAACAATCAGTCCTACTTGCCATGGAAAGTAACTAAAACATTAAATATAAAAGTTTTAACAGAAGAATTTGTTTTATACCCTACTGTGGGAAACACTTCCACGTTTCACAAGGCTTTGCCAAGATATATACCTACACCACCCCAAATGGTAGCCACTAGCCACATACAGCTATTTAAAAGTAATGACAACCAAAAATTTAAAACTCAGTTTCTCAGTCACACTGGCTACATTTCAAGTGTTTAATAAAAGCCATACGAGGCTTGTACCGGTCATGTTTTTTTGGGCAGCACACTTACAGAACATTTCCATCATTGTAGAACATTCTGCTGAACAGCACTGTTCTAGACCTTCTCTCTAGCAACCCCCACCCCCTCCACCCAATGCTGAGCCACACTAGTATTTCTGTCTTGGAATTCACCAAAGCTTTTTCTCTAAGGCCTTTGCATATTCCCATCCTTCTACCTAAAATACTCCTCCCCTTTTTGCTCTTTGCTAGCTTTTCTTTTTTTAAAACTCATACATAAGACCTTCTTGATAATCTAAAGTAGTAACCAACTCCCAGTTGCTACACTTATTTCTCATCTCAGCCATTTGGTTTGTTCTTTCACTGCAATCACTGCAATTTACATTTTATTCATGACTGTTTACTTCCCATCTTTACCTAAGCTACTCCAATTGTACACTGAATTATACATGAATTATAACCCATGAAATAAAATAGAAATCTATGAGTTCATAGTGACATAAATAAATGAAAAAAAGGAAAATAAATGGATAAGGGAATTCCAGTAAGTGTAGAAGAAACAATGGAATTAGAAAATCAGCATTTGGCACTACAGCAATACATATGAAATACACAGGGATAACTGATTAATGTTAGTTAATGTTAGATTAATCAGTTAAATGACAATTGTACATTGTAGTAGCTTAGCTAAAGATGGGAAGGAAACAGACATAAATAAAATGTAAACTGCATATAGGTACATAACCTATAATGTGATAGGTTATATTTCTATCACAGTATAACCAGATGGTGGCTAATGGCTGTAATCCGAACACTCTGGGAGACTGAGATGGAAAGATTGCTTAAGGTCAAAAGTTTGAGATAATCTGGGCAACATAGCAAGATCCATCTTTTTTTTTTTTTTTTTTTTTACTTTTTTGAAACAGGGTCTCATTCTGTTGCCCAGGCTGGAGTGGAGTGGCATCATCATAGCTAGGTGCAGCCTCAACCTCTTGGGCTCAAGCAATCCTCCTACCTCAGCCTCCCCATGTGGCTAAGATTACAGACATGTACCACCACACTTGGCTAATTTCTGTACTTTTTTATAGAGATGGTGTCCCACTTTGTTGCCCAGGCTGGTTTTGAACTCCTGGGCTCAAGCAATCCTCCCGCCTTGGCCTACCAAATTGTTAGAATTACAGGCATAAGCCATGATGCCCAGTTGCAAGATACTACCTTTACACTTTAAAAAAAAAAAATCAGCCAGTTATGATGATGCACGCCTGTAGTCCCAGCTACTTGGATGGCTGAGGTGGGATGATCCCTTGAGCCCTAGAGTTGGAGGCTAAAGTGAGGTATGATACCACCACTGCACTCCTGCCTGGGGGGTCAGAGAAATACCCTGCCTCTGAAAAAAAAAGAAGGGCTGGGCATGGTGGCTCATGCCTGTAATCCAAGCACTTTCAGAAGCCAAGGCAGGAGGATGGCTTTGAGGCCAGAAGTTTGAGACCAGCCTAGGCAAGACCTCATCTCTACAAAAAAAAAAAAAATCTGAAAGAAACAGCTCAATAAAGTTGAGAAATTATGTTTACAGATACAGGGAGAAAGTTATTTAATAAAAGTATTTCACCATTTAATTCCCCAGAATGTCACTGCATTCAAAATACTCAAATGGAAAGATCAACAAAATTAATGAATAAAGAAATTTATTCGAGATTATTAAAGAAAAATGGTAAAATAAGGTTAAGTCCTAGATCAGATTTAAATACAATATTTAGAAATATGGCTATATAATTTGTGTAGGAAAATCAGTAAAAGGGAATATCCTTAAAAGTGAGAGAGGTTCATATAACCTTTTTAAATAGCAAGTTGAGGTGTAAAAGCATCATCAACAATAGCATGTATCTCATCTTTACACAATTGGACAGTGAGGAGCAAAGTGGGATATTCTACCAATGCTACAGATTTTCAAGTTAATAAGTCATAAAATCCTAACCTAGTCATGGGCTAGATGGGGAAGACAACCTGCAATTACTGGTCAGAGTGAAGTGAAGTGACAGGTCATATTTTTCAGCATATAAAGTTACTACTTAGGTATGCTTACAAAACTTTGTTACATGAAGTTTATTGTCAGTAGACCCTTTACTAAGTGGTGAGGATAGCTGCCGAAATCATCAAACAGCTAATTATGTATTAACTCTCATTTATTTTGGATTGCAGGTATACTCTTGCCCTTTATCTATCTAGACAATTCCTTACTACCAGCAGCTGGAATCCAGTTGTGCAATTATGGCAACTGGACAGACTTGAGCCATCAGTTATAAAGATGACCTTTAACTGCCACTAGCAAACAATTTATAGACTGGAAGACTACAGGAATACTAGTTTAACTGAGACTTTAATTATGGTCCAAGAGCTTTTATGAAAAATGCAATTAAAAATTTTGCTTTAGAAACATTTTATAGGTATATGTCACTAATACTGAGAATGGTTGAATTAAATGAAATTGAGACTTAACAGTACATTTCAACTGGAAACATAAAGCTCTGAATGCTGTGACTGAGTGACCAAAGGAATAGTTCTAAATTTTCTTTTGCAACATAACAAAGATTTCAAACTGAAAGACAACAGGTTTCACTGAATGACAGATTTAACTACATAGTTTTCATTCTATAAATAAATAACTTGGGAAATATCCCTGAAGTCAGTGGACAAATGGGAAAACCATTATTTTTATCATATTCCACAATTCTCAGAACTAGGATTAGAAATTTTAGGACTTTAAATCTTTGTGCTACAGAGAACAATATTATCCACTAAAATCAGGGAGTGGCTTCCTAAAGGGTATTCATTCTCTGAGGTAATTTTTTTTTTCTTTTTTCTTTATTCAAAACACTTAGAAAAGGACAGAAGGAAATTCTGATTAATTTTTTCTCCTGCTCTGTTTGCAAGTATACATGTCTTCAAAGTGATGTGAAAATAAGACCATTTTCTTTGGCGGGTAAGTATCTTGTATAAATTAACTGTATTAACATATATTTCTTAAACAGAAACTTTACACCACTGTCATGATGTTACCTGTAGAGACAAAACTGCTAACACAAGTAATGTAGGCTTACAATTATAACAAAAACCTGTGAGAGGGCATGATAAAGTTCAAATTTTGATTGGCTTCTTTTATTATTATCACTACTACTGTCTACCCACAATTTCTATGGCCAGAGTCCATTTCAAATCCTTCTAAGAGTCCACTTCATGAGTAAAACATAGACATACAGAACAAATTACACACTGTAATTTTTAAAAGTAAATCTGTTTTACATAGTACAGCTGGAGGCAGTTTAATATAATCAAAAATTATAGCTCTAACAAATATGATACTAGACTATTATACCTCAGGTTACGTTAGATTTGTTAACTCTTGGTTTGCTTTGAGTATTTTTTTTCTTCAAAAGCCACATTCTAAGAAGATGCCTCAAGTATTAACGAGCTATATTTGAAGTACATCAACTCTGTTTAAAGCAATCCAACAATAAGGACCCAAGCAGTAAAATATCTGAAGCATGAAACTGTAATGTTGATCACTAATGTTTTAGAACATCAGGAATAAGATTAATGAAGAGCAAAGTAAATCTAAAACAAGGAAAGGGAAGTTACATTTATTAAAAATAAAAATAGTACACAGTCTCTGATAACAAAAAAAAAAGCATTTAGAGTCAAAAGACATCTAACATACATTGTAACAATGCACGCATATTAATTTTTTTAAAAAAAGACCCATGAAATAATTTTTAAAAAACTTTCAAAAGAAAAAAAATATTTTGGCTCCCTTCTGCTAGAGATTTACCTACAAACACACCATGCTAGCCATACCAGCATTCCCTTTCACATGGTCTGTACAACGTGGTGTTGCACCATGTAAGCAATTACTTTGATGAACACATTGTTTTTGAATAAAATTGTTGCTTCTGTATGGATGATCCAGCATAAATCACTGGTGCAATTTCACAAAATGTTCATAGGCTGGAAGAGCAGTGACAACCATTTTCCAAGATCTTCAGTTTTAATAAAAGGTGTAGAATAAACTGCTAAATCTGGATGTTTTCATATTATTTTGCATGAGTGTCAAGTACTATGAAAAATTAATGTAAAATCTTAAGTTAGCCAAAACTAGTGTCTCTAAAGATCAAAATTCTTCACTCTTTTAGCATGGCTGATAAATCTTTTCTGCCTTTGTCACTAATAATGCTTGTCAAACCAAAGAACTTTGCTAACGGGAAGACAGTAACAAAAATACCATATTGAACTTCAGTCTTAAGACACACACAGTTCCTGTTGGATACTGGACTGTGAAAGTTTATTATCTTCAGTCTTTTCATGTCCTGGGGCATGGCAAGTAGTCTTCCGCTTAAATAACCGAAGACTCAATCGTAATAATTCATTGTCTACCACTGGAGCATTCGTGTATGCTTGTTTTACTGTGCCCTATTTAAGAAACAAAAACAAATTTTTAAAAAAGATGTACATTATTAGTTGACAGTAGGAAAGATGGGCAGGTTAACCTCTACCCTAAATATCAAAGTTATAAGAGTATTTAATTTTGGATATTAAATTAGCTTTATTGGATTTCAAAGCAAAATTAGAAAATGTATTTGGGCTCAATGACTCTTTGAAAATAAACTTTTAGAGGGCACCTAGTCTAACCTCTTGCTTAAAGTAAGAATCCTCTCAACAATTTCTGACAGGTAATCAACCAGTTTTTACTTCATCATTTCCAATTTCAAAACAAAAAACACACTGGATATTCTACTGTTGAATGGTACTATTTCTTCCATGTGATGAAATAAAAGCTCTTCTATGGAGCTACACTGTAATTCAATCTTAATTTTACTCGACAGTCCTTCAGTTCTGCGAAGATAAGTGTCCTGACTTCCTTCCTCACATTGTTTTTCCTTCTGTAAGCCAAACATTCTGTATTCCTTACCAATCTTTTAATGTGCCATAAAAAGTGAGCTCAAGAATTGAATGAATCCTTTAGAAGACAGCTAATCATGCAGCATACTGAAGAACTACTACCCCCCTATACTAAAATGTATATCTATATTATCGTGACTTAAAGTTACATTAGCATTTTTTGGAAAGTTATGGTCATAGAGGATGGACCAGGGAATGTTACAAAATAAAAAACAAAGAAAAGTACATATTGAAATGAGGGGAGGGTGGCGGGCAAAGGAGAATGACTGTAGTAATTCTGTCAAAAGTAATCTTGAGTCAGACCTTTAAGTGAGGAAAACTTGATTATACAGTTCAGATGTGTTTAAATAGTCTCCTATTCCTCGAATTTGTTTCCATTTTAATCTTTGGAGATAAACTCATTCTTCTCTTTTGAAAAATTTAATTCCCGCCCCCACCTCGCCCGGCCCTAAATCTGAGTGTTTTTCTTTAATGAAGCTACCTTTTCCTTAGCAATGTTATATAGCCAAAGATATTTCTGTTTTCCTAATTGTCCCCCAAGTAAAAAGCTAGTGAAGTTAACCATTTTATCATTACTCTAAACTTGCTAAGCAAAGAATCACACCAACCCGCTTTTGTCATACAGGTTGAGTACTCCTTAACGGCAATGCTTTGGATCAGGAACAGAAATGTTTCAGATTTTGAAATTTTGTTGGATTCTGGAATATTTGCATTATATTTACGTACCCAGTTGAGCATCCCTATCTGAGAATCCAAAATTTGACGTGCTTCAAAGAGCATTTCCTTTGAGGGTCATGTCAACGCTCAGAAAGTTTTGGATTAGGGATACTCGATCTGTACTGTCCATACCCACCCACCCACCACCCCAAATAATAAATCCCAGTTTCTTAACTTTAAAAAGTCTAAAATGTTTTCATCTTGGGTTTACCAGATCTCATTAACAGATTTCTTCCAAATCTAATTTCTATTTCTCTTATTTCTCAACGTCTTTATTCTTCTCAAATGCTTATATATAATCGTTTTTATTTCCTTTTCTTCCAACTTGGTGCATTCTCATAACTACTACTTCCATAAGTATCCACAACACTCTAAGAAATTTTTTCCTTAAGTTTCAATTTAAATACATTTTTGTAATATGTTTGCTTGTTGAAAGAAGCTTTTCACAAATAAAAAACATTTAACAGAAATAGAATATTTTAAACTTTCATTATTAACACCAATATTCATTAATACTATTGAAGTAAAATGAAGCATATTATCAATTTCAATGGCATTCTTCCTTTTACATGTGTCAAAGATTAGGAAACCAAACTGATAAAAACAAGCCATCTCAATTTAAAGCAATCAAATGAAAAATATGCCATCCACACTATTCACTTTGTATTTTTACCAAGGAAATAACAGTACCTTCTCATTTTTAACAAGCTGCTTTCGAATTGCAGAATCCCGTCTGAAGCATAATGCCTTACAACATGGCCCAAGATTACTAAGAAGACTTGCTCTTTCTTCTTTTCGTAGTAATGCAGCCATATTGAGAGCCCCCAATTCATGTTCAAAGAGATTGTCTCCATCTTTCAACAAAAATAAACATGCATTAAGTTTTACTATAATAGAAAAGGATTATCAACTACTTAACTGAATATTCTACAAATTCTATACTTTATCGAAGTTAGCACACTGGTGGAAATTATTTCACATTAAAGGCAATATATTGTCTGTGAAGAACCTTCAACATTTAGTTATATTGGTAGTCTCAAACAAGAATAAATATTCTGATAGCCACTTTAAATTTATTTAAAATATAAGAAAAGCAGACTGCAGATCTGGAGGTAGAGCCCAGGGAATGTCTGTTTGTTTTAATTAAATTAGCCTCCGGAGTAGTTGGGATTACAGGTGTGTGCCAATATGGCTGGCTAAGTTTTAAAAATATTTTTAGTAGAGATGGGGTATTGCCATGTTGGCCAGCCTGGTCTCAAACTCCTGATCTCAACTGATCTGCCTGCCTTGGCCTCCCGAAGTGCTACAATTACAGGCATGAGTCACTACCCCCAACCCCAGAGAATTTTTTTAAAGAATATTTTTAAAGGATGTTTTAAAGAAATGTTCAAGTTAAGAATCACTGAAGTCTAAGTCAATATACTGCGTACTATCAACTACTACTCAGAGTTCTAGATGTCAAGACTTTATTATAGTAAGACTCAAATGTTTTAACAATATTCAAGTCTGTGACCTCTAAAAAAATTAGTTAAGAAAGTGATCAAGTGTTAGTCAGACAACCTGCAAACTTTGTCCTAGATTTGGTCACCATAAAAACCTGGGACAATGTATTAAATTAAAATCATTTAGGTTTAAGTCACAACAGCAAGGTAGGGGAGAAAATACTGAACACAGAAAAAACCCCCAGAAGAATTAAGGAAAGATACGATAAAATATAAAGAGATTGTGTTAAAAATAGGCATAAAGTCAAAATAACAGAACAGGACCAGTCAGTAATCCAAATAAATAAGGGTCAGCCAAGTGTACGAAAGACAGCAGGTACTGCGTCTATTCATACAACATGATCAAGCAGGTTACTTTTAGATCCCACAAAGAAAAGCAGTAAACGCCTGGGTGAAAACAAAAGACACACTTTACTGAGAACAAAATAGAGCTCCATTACATAGTTCATTTCCATTTTCTGGGTTGCAAAGTGTAAGTACCGAGATTAGATACTTAACAAGAAACCAGTCTTATGTAACACACCTAGTCAATAGGTAAATAACGTAAGAAAGGTGTAAATATACAGAAAAGCTCGAAACTAGTTCTCAAACACTGTAGTCTGCAGAATCAGTGGAGGAGCTTTTTAAAAAACATTCCCTGGGCTCTACCACCAGATTTACAAAACCAGAATTGCCATAGTTGGACTAGAATACCTTAAAGGAAAAAAACGGCAGTTTTTCAGATGATTCAGAAATACCCATGTTTGTACCAACCAATGATATAGTCATATATGCACATGCAAAACAAAAACAAAAACATAAACTACCATTCCACCACAGATACAAAAGAAATGCACTGAGCCTATGCCCTTTCTTGAAAACTGTTCATTAGCACAAATTTCTGTTTATTGGCATCCTTATTTTTGGCTTTCAAAACAATAAATTACAAAATACACACCTGCAAACCTCCTCAGGGAGTATATAACATGTCTAAATTTCCAGTATCTTCATAGTTTTGAACTGAGCAGCACAAGATTACTCAAGAAATAGACTAAATACATTCTTGAGAAGTAAAATAAAGGAACCAAAATAACTGGAAAAGTTTAGCTCAAAAGAACTTAACCAACAGAGAGTAGAAGGATGGTTAGTAGAGTCTGGGAAGGATAGCAGGGGTGGGGAGTTGGGGGGACAGTTAATGGGTCCAAAAAAAAAAAAAGAATGAATAACACCTAGTATTTGATAATACAACAGGATGACTATACCACCCTGTTGTAGAAACTGTTATTGTCAGTAACAATTGTGCATTTAAAAATAACTAAAAGAGTAACTGGATTGTAACACAAAGGATAAATGCTTGAGGGGATGGATACTCCATTTTCCATGACACGATTATTAACACATTGCATGCCTGTATCAAAGTATCTCATGTACCCCAAAAATATACCTACTATGTACCCACAAAAATTAAAACCTTAAGAAAAGAACCATAGTGCAATTAGAAAACTTAGACAAAAGCACTTTCAATTTCAGTACACTTAAAGTTTTCTGTTTTAAGCTTTAGTTGTTTCTTTTAAAAATTATATATGAAGTGTGATTATGTTTTCCTTTGTGTTGGTACACCTGAATAGACCAAATGGAATAGAAAAGTCAGTATTCATATTTCATAACTATTTACTGAATACCTACTATGTATGTTGGGCACTTTTCTGGGCAATAGCAGAAAATATAGATAGATAATTAGACCCTGAATATGGCAATAAAAAGACAAAGTCCTTATTCAAGATGATACAACAGTTCTCTAATACAACCACCATAGCAGCAAACAAGAGAAGAGGTCTCATTGTTAAGCAACATCATCCCACCCTTTACAGTGTATATTTTCATTGCTTAAGTAATCATTAAGTAAGGGCCAAACTGTATTACATACATAGCAAACAAAATCAAACTAGATTTAACTTGAAATGCCACTAGCAAAAGTCACAGAAACAAATAGCTTTAGAGGTAGGTAAGATTTTAGGGGTTTCATTCCATCACTTTACAAATAAAATTGAGGCCCACAGGAGCTATTTGCTTAAGGCCACAAAACCAACCAAACAAGATAGAAAGAGTAGGGAAAGAACAAAGTCAAGAATTTTGATATTTGAACTTCCTAGTTTTTTTTTTTTTTTTTGAGACACGGTCTTGCTCTGACACCTAGGTTGGAGTATGGTGGCACAATCACGGCTCACTGCAGCCTCAATTTCCTGGTCATTTTTCAGGTTAATACACTTTCACAATTATAATTTTTATGTATTTTGTTCATGCATATTCTAGGTTTATTGGGCCATATTAAAATTAAAAAATTTACTGCTTATGCTAATAGGTAAAAGGAAGGACATAAATTCATAAAACTTATAAAACAATTTTTCCAATTTTTTATCAGTAAAAAATTTAATACTAACTCAACTTTTATGCCCAGGAACACAACATAAAATTGTTAATTAATGTTGTTGCTTTCACCTTTTACCTCTTTTTCCTTCTTTTTATCATCTACTCATCCCTCCCCACTAATAAAGTATTAGTAAGTTGCAAAATAAACTAAGGAAGATACTAGATGAGAAAGAAACAGCAAAAACCGAAACCAAAACCAAAACCAAACAACCGCCACCACTAGAATCCATAAGCTAGATAATCTAGAATAACTGAAAATTGTTGCAGTAAGGTCAAAAATCAACGTGATAAGATAGTTTTCAAAGTAGTAGCAGTTAATAGTTACTGGGTATTACAACATGCCACAAACTGTTCTAAGTGTTTTGCCTGTGGTCATTTGCTCCTAATGACCACAGGAAGCTGGTGGTATGATTATTCCTGACTTACAGACGATGACACGAACACAGAGATTAAGTAATAGCTAGTAAGTGGTGTGCCTGTTGAAACTCAGATCATCTGGTCTTACAGGCCAAGCTCTTAACCACTTTGTTAAAGATTCAACCTATACAACTGCATTTGGGTAGATGTCTAGGGGGAAGGGCTGCCAAGATACCCAATTTCTTTAGACATGAAAAATATGTAGTCTAGTTTTCCTGGCTCTGCTTCATTTAGCCAAGGGTAAACCACTGAGCACTCTAATATCTGAACTTCTTGGTTAATGATTTTTTTTTTTAGACAGGGTTTGTCACCTAGGTTGGAGTATCGTGGTGCAATTATGGCTCACTGCAGCCTTAATTTCCTGGGCTTGAGCAATCCTGCTGCCTCAACCTCCCTGAGTAGCTGCAACTACAGGCATGCAAAACCATGCCTGGCCTGTTAATAACTAATTTTAATACAAAAAGTTCATTGTACTCTTTCCTCTTTTTCCAACTTTTCACTGGATAACTTTTCTTCTCAAAATAATTTTTCTTTTCTTTTCTTTTTTTTTTTTTTTTTTAAGAGATGGAATCTTGCTCTGTGGCCCAGGCTGGAGCGCAGTGGCATGATCTCAGCTCACTGCAACCTCCCTCCGCCTCCTGGGTTCAAGCGATTCTCCTGCCTCAGCCTCCTGAGTAGCTAGGACTACAGGCGCACGCTGTCACGCCTGGCTAATTTCTTTTGTATTTTAGTTGAGGCAGAGTTTCACCATGTTGCCCAGGCTGGTCTCAAACTCCTGAGCTCAGGCAATCCGCCTGCCTTGGCTTCCCAAAGTGTTAGGATTACAGGCATGAGCCACCACACCTGGCCACTCAAAATAAATTTTAAAGAGAAACTTTGATGACTATAAATGATTCTTCAAAAAATACTTTCAACACAGTTTTAAGTGTTACATGAGAACAGATCAGAATCCTCTTCAGATGGCATCTTAAATGTTTAACAGACATTATATAGTTAAAGTAAAATGAAACTACCTTTGGGTTTTTCTAAAAGTCTCTGACATGTTTCTTTGACTTTGGCAAAGAGTTCAGAACCTGCTAATTTTTTAGAAATCCCAACTCTTAGCATAACAGCTCCAGGTGTGAATTTTAAGAGTGCAGCCCCAGGCTCTCGTGGTTCTTTTGGATGCTTTGGCATAAGACCAGACCAGTCCACGTCTATCACATCCAAGGGATCTGTAAAAAGTTAAAAAGCAAGATTTTTTTTACACCAAGAAATAGCAGTCTTGTTATCTACACAGAAATTTATATAAATCAAGCAAAACACAGAAAACAAATGAAAAGTGATTTACACCAAAAATGTCCTATTTTTAAAATAAAAGCAACGCCTTCCTATATAATATTCAGAATCTAAGGACTCCGACAAATAAAAAAACCTTCCCATCAAAAGAAAACAGATAACCCATCCCACCCATACAAATAACTCATTTTAATTCTATGGGAGATCCCCAATGAAAAAACTCTATTGATTTCACTCAGATTAGGTCTAATCTTTTGATACTTGGCACCAGAATCCTTTTAAGGGTTAAATCTAGGAGTACATGTGTTTGCAGTGTGTGCACACATACATTTTAATTTTTAAAAGCAACTATTTCGTTACGAAATCTCTTTAAGAGTCGCAGAGTGACTACTGTTAATATTGAGAGCAAATAATCCATCCACTGAGAAGGAAGAGTTGGAGAAATAATGTTCTACATAGAAATAGCTACTGTCAGAAAATAACATAACAATTATACATAGCTTCTACATCAGTAGAAAAAAATGTAAAATATAAGAGCAAATAAAAATAAAAATTTAATATTTTTATAATCAAAGAAAAAATCCTCACTGTAATTAAAAAAAAATGTTAGTAATAATCAGACACTAATTAGAATGATTCAAGAGGAATGTTAAGGGGTGTTGCTTCATGGTATAATCACTAGAGTGAGTTCTGACAATGTGCAAAGTACTGTAAGTCAAAATAATTACCAAATTTAGAAAATTGATAGAAAGAGGTATATAGTGTTCCAATATAATGTCAACTACTATAAATTTTTGACAGGTTGTTTAAAAAGTTGGCTTGTGTCACCACAGTTGTGAAGCTCTGTACCATATATCTACCATGTAGAAAGAACACTGCTATACAATCTACTTGGAATCAGTAAATTCGAAGTCATATAACATGATTCTTATATTGTGGAAAATAAATCTTAGAATTTTGCTATTTTAAATGAGGCCCTTTCTAATTCATAGGCAATGCCTACTTAAAAATGAGCAGGCATATAGGCTATAATTTTCATTTTATTGGCCTTTCAACCTTAACTAAAAGATAAAGGGAAAAATTCTAGGTGACTTAGGTCAATTTTTACAGTGTGGAAGGTAAGAATACTTTAATACCATATACCAGATAATCTTCACGTTTAACCACCTCTGCAAGTAGTTACCTGGCATCTTCTCCTCATCCTGTTGGTCCTCCCTCTTTTCTGCATCACCTGCCAGAATTTCATCTAGTTCATCATCACTGATTGGCTCGTATCCTTCTCCAGCACCAGAGCCTAATGAATGTGCGTCATCTAACTTGGACTCGTCATCTCCTGCTAAACAGACAAATTAATTTCAGCCCAAAGACAGCATGAAAGGGAGGCAATGACTAAGTCAAACCAAAAGGTAGAGGCTACACACATTATAATGATGTGAAAAACATCTTTTTCATCAGAAAACTATTTCTCTTAATTATTCAAATACTTGATAATATCAAAAGAAAACAAAAATGAAATTTAATTAGTTAAATTAAACTTGTTTAACAGCAAGAATACAATCTGGAAAGCAATGATCAGAGAGGGTTATAAGACCTCAATTAAAATATGACAAATAAAAGTTACTACTAACATACTAATGTTGATTGTGTGTTAACTTTCGATAATTTAAAACTTTAAAAACTAAACAAATCTACTAACTTTAAAAGGTTGCAATAATTTATCTAAATAAAGTAATTTAAAAACTTGCAAACTTATTTTAAAAATTTATTTGAAGCTTAAATCTCAGTTCATATTATTTAGCTCATTATATAAACTTTACAGCAGTGAGGTAAAAATACAAAAAGTGCCATTAATTCTCTCTCTACATCTCAATTCCCCCTCTCCCCCATCTCAATGATCTTTCAGAGGAGAAACTTTGTCTTCTGGTGAGTTAGTTGTGAACTTAATCCTAAAATTACAGAATATACTTAATGTTTATAATCACTAGCTGACCATACATGTCACTGAATCTGCAATACTAGGTTTCAAAATGTAACAGTATGCTTTATGAGTATGAATTTGCAGCAAATATGAGAAATTATGAGATGTTTCTAGTCATTCTAGTGATTTTCCATGTTACTAAATTCTATAATAATCTCCCCATATCCTCACTAATTCACTTCTAAGGTAACCAATTTTAGTAACTTTACCATATAAACATACATCTAAACATAAATGCACATAATAGGATTTTTCATTTTTCAAGGTGATCCAACTCATTTTCCTAAAGTGAATAGAAACTTTGTATCCCATAGCAAGAGATTCACTTATAAATTTCTATGCTATATTATCTGTGATCATAACTACCAAATGATATATTTTAGAGCTGAGGGACATTGACTCCAATCACAAGAGAGCTATTATAATGATTAATTCAATTATATTCAATTATATCCCAAGGTTGTACCTCCATCAGAACCATGCTTCATGATTTGATGCTATTTATACTCAAAATTGAGATGAAAATGTAATGTGAAGAGATGAATTTGAAACAGTAAGTGCCTTGAGCAGAGAAGGCTTCATCAAGAAAATAACGTATAAATTGGGACTTGAAGTTTGAAGAAGAAAGAAGAGACAAAAGAAAAAGGTCTATCAGGCAATGGTATGAGTGCCTACAAAGAAGGGCAGAGAATGGAAAGGCGTGAGTCAATTTGTCTAGTAAATGGGGGCTGAAGGGTAAAGAGCTGCTGACGCATGGACAGTGAGGTTTCACACAGCTGAGGCTGGCTTTGAATGGGCCAAAAGGTTGATGTGGACTCAGCATTCCTATTCTAGGACTGGAGAGTACCAGTGGGATTCCACAGTCAATCTGACATTAAATACAGTTTCAGGTAGTGCTATTGTTTCATATATTTGTTTTCAAAAAACAGATCTCTGTTCTAAAAAACAGAGATTCACTAATAATTATTTGAAATTCCTCTCTGAACTAAGAGTCATTTCAATTTTTGTGATCTTATTTTTTTAACATCTAAGAAAGGGATGCGATTGTTATTCTTCAACGTCTATACGCATTGCAGCTAAACAATCTTTTATTTCATTTAGGTTTATGTGAACCAAATCTACCTTAATGGTACTACTGATGGGACCACATTAGAAATACGTATGTATCTATATCATACAGGCCTTTTCCTTATGAAATTTACTCCTCTATAAGAGAATGGAGCACGGAATCAATTTGCCTATTAGTGGATGACCTTTCAAAAGAAAATCGTTGTTTCCCAAGAAATCTGAAAAGAAATAAAGGCAGTATCACAGACAAAAAAGGTACCACTCACCTTCCAGGCTCTCAGTTCTCTCGGACTTATTTATATCTTCAAATCCCTGCACAGATCCCAGATCTTTATCCATTCTCTCTTTATCCAAGGCTAAAGAGTCTCGGGAAGTGCTTTCCAGATCCCTCTCATGTTCACCTTCCAGTTTTGCTTCACAGCGTTTCACAGACTCTATCTGAGAACTCTCAAAAGTTCTGTCTCTGTCTCTTTCCCTGTCTCTTTCAACAGAATCAGAAATCAGTCTCTCTCTCTCCCTATCCAAGTCTCTCCTTTTGTCTCGTTCTCTCTCTCTTTCTCGTTCTCGCAATCTATCTCGATCCCTGTTGCGTGGCCAATCTTTATCGGCATCTCGGTCCCATTCTCTCTGCCTCGTATCTCTCCTCTCTCTCTCCCGCTCTCTATCATGTTCATATCGATCTCGTTCTTGAAGCCTGTCTCTGCTATCAAATGACCCAGATCTTGAATGGACCTGTCGATCTGACTCTGGAGAACTTCTTCTTGAACTATGACTTCTTGAATCCTGGCGATCTAAAGTAAATATACCACATACAAAGAGCTATTAGCACACAATAAAGTAGAAACAAAATGCTTCATTTTAGGGTCCTTTAAGACATAATTTACCTTTTTCCATATTCTATGTAATTTTCTATATTTCATATTGGCTCCATATGTCCTATATATTTCTGTATTCTACATATATATATATATTTCTCTACATTGTTTGAGCTTTCCTACTCCCCTATCTTATTTCCTGTGGTCAAAAGAGGCAGGCTTGACTGCATGAAGAATAGCAGGAAGATTACAATCATAGGCATCAGTAGAGATTTGAACATATAAACCCTTCCCCCAAGACATACTACTAAAATCCTGATATCAAACTGATTAACACCATTGCACGTATTTCTATTATAATGTTGGTTTAAAGTGATAACAGGTAACATTTTGATGGGGCAGCTAAGCTTTTCTTTTAAAAGTTCCATAAAATTTAAGGCAGCATGTAAAGTAACCAATTTAGCATTACTTTAGAATTAAAGTATGTAAAAATACACCAACATAGGAAACAATGACTAGATCATAATTCAATTTTATTACCTGAAGAAGTACTTCGACTGGGTTCTCCACGCTTTAACTGATCAATCCTAGATTTTCTCTCTCCTGTGATTTCCAGGCTTTTGGTTTTTTCTCTATCTCTTGAGCCACTGTGCAGTACTCTCTTTCGACCACTTTGATCATCTCCACTTCGATGGGCAGAATCATTGGATGGGGAGCGCAGACGACCAGACGTATGACTACGATTACTCCGATTGCTCCCGAGGCTGCTGCTCCGCTTTTGATCCACAGGCTTGCGATGTGGTGCATCTTCTATAGTCACGTGAGGTGCCTCTACTTTTTCTACTCGTGTTCTGTGGCATTTTCTGTGTGAGTCTTCATTGGCAAAAGTATTATTGGTGGTATTGGTGGGGGTGGCAGAGGTGGAAATGGTGATGGCAGATGTACTGAAAGAGGCAGCGGAAGCAGCAGTAGTGGCGGCAAGAGTTGCAGGCGCAGTTGCAGTAGTGGCAGTAGCCACAGGTGGTGGAGGAGGAAGAAGAGAAGATAGAGGAGAAGGGGTACTACCAGGAGTAGCTGCGGTGGCAACATTCTCTTCTGTCACCTCTGTACGGTCAGGCACATCCTCATCAGACCAGTCACTGAATGCTGTATCTTCTTTTTTCTGAGGCTCCTCTAGAATACCATTCTTACCATTGCAAATTTCAAGCAATTCCTCTTTGGTTGTTATAGGGGGAGTCCGTGGGCCTCTTTTCTTCTTACTTTGCTGGGCTGCTTCTTCATCAGAAATATCAGAATCACCTTTGGATTTTTTACGTTTTTTTTCAATGCTTTTCTTTTTCTGTCCTTTTTTTGGTGAAAATACTTGACCATCTTCAGATGTTGTCTCTATGTTACCCCTCTCTATTCCAATATCATCCTCTTTCTTTTTCTTAATCGGTTTCTTTTGAATTTTTGCTTTCTTCTTGTTTTCATCATGAGCTCGATCAGATGTCTCTCGATCTTCGGACTGGTGATGTCCTATAATGTCCTGTGCACGCATTCTTGAGTTTTCCAGGATTTCTACCTGTTCTCTCTGTTTATCTACAGAAGAAACTTTTTCCTTGACTTCCTGTTCTTCATAGCGCCTTGAACTCTCTTTCCTTTCAGGTTTACGATCCTCCTCTTTCCATCTACCCTGTCTGTCTTCTGTGAGGTGCGAGGGACTAAGAGAACGAGATTCTTGAGGCCGTACAACTTGACTCAAGAGTCTATGTTTTTCATCTATATAAAAGATAAAAGCAATCACACTCTTACCAGGTTAATAAACACTGCATGGTACATATAAATAATAAGCCAGTCTCTCCTCACGCCTGTAATCCCAGCACTCTGGGAGGCCAAGGTGGGTGGATTATGAGGTCAAGAGATTGAGAGCATTTTAAAACTTTGAAAATGACAATAATTTTGGTAAAAATAAACATATGGCTTTACTATAAATAATATAAAATTACAGTACTTTAACACATACTTTAGTCACAAAAGGAGACACTTAGAGGCAGCAAAGCAAGATAACTTTTTAAAAATCTTAATTCATCAGTTCCTACTAGTATGAAAAGATGGTTGCATGCTTACAAATGAATATGAATATAGAGAAACAGAAAACATAATCTGCTTACTTTTATCATCTCCACTGTTGTAGGCATCACTGTCTGGAGAATGTTCACGCCGGCGCTTTGGGGACTGTCTAGGGCTGGGACTCCCTTCATTTCTATAGCGCTTCCTAAATGGGCAAGCAAACACAATTTATAAAATTCTAGAGGGCAAAAAGAGATTTCTTTATTTTTACTAGTATCTCTTTACTATAACTGGAACATATAACTGTAGAAAAGCAATATTGTCAGAGGTGTATCATACAAAGGCTACTCAATGTCTTTAATAAAAATTCTTTACTTCATTTGTTAAGAATTGTGAACTTAAAATACACAACAACATTTCTTCTTTCTTCATTATATATGTAGAATCACTCAAGTGAAAATTGCCAGATTTAAATACTACAAGGTGGTAACATATAGCACAGAAATCAATATATTAATGTACCCTCTAATATAAACATTCAGCAATTTTGCATTCTTAAGATATAAAAATGCCTTATGCTGCAGAGCTGAATGAGAAAACCTAAAATTGGCTTTGAGGTAAAAAAAGGTATGAGTTCAACTTATAACTACATTAGTTATCATGCAGCCTTAAGTAAGTTCCTTGAAGTCGCTGAACCTTAGTTTCTCATCTGAAAATGGGTGTGAAATGGGAGTCCACCTCATTAAACTGCAGTGAGGAACAAATTAGTTATGTCATAAACCCAGTGCCAGATATGTTGTGGATACACTATAAAATCAGTTCCTTTCTCCTTCTTAGAAATCACTTATTAACAAATTAACAAAATAATTCATGCTGATTATATTTTTTTGTTCCTTAGTTGAGCTTCAAATGAGTAGCAATTTACATCTCTTGGGTACTTCAATTATTCTAGTGTTTTCCCACATTTTCATTAAAATCTGACCACCTGTTTTTTTAATTAACATTGTTTATTTACAAATACTATGGTCAAAAGTTAAAAAACATATTGTATACACAGACCAATGAAACAGAATAGAAAACCCAGAAATAAAGCCAAATGATCTTCAACAAAGCATACAGAACGTAACTGGGTGAACGACACCCTATTTACTAAATGGTGGTGGGAAAACTGGCAAATCACATGTAAAAGAATGAAAATGGATCCCTGTGTCTCACCTCAAACAAAAATCAACTCAAGATGGATCAAAGACTTACATCTAAGACCTGAAACCATCAAAATTCTAGAAGTTAACACTGGGAAATTCTTTTGGACACTAGCCTAGGCAAAGACTTCATGACCAAGACTCTAAAAGCAAATGTAACAAAATCAAAAATAAGTAAATGGAACCTAATTAAACTAAAAAACTTCCGCATAGCAAAACAAATAAAGACAACCCATAGAATGGGAGAAAATACTTGCCAACTATGCATCCAACAAAGGACTAGTATCCAGAATCTATAAGAAACTCAAAAAAATCAGCAAGAAAAACATAAATAATCCCATCAAAAAGTGGACAAAAGATGTGAATAGACCTTTCTCAAAAGAAGACATACAAACAGCCAATTAACATATGAAAAAATGCTCAAAATCACTAATCATCAGGGAAATTCAATTAAAACCATAATGAGATGTCACCTTACTCCTACAAAAATGGCCATATAAAGTCAAAAAACAGTAGACGTTAGCATAGATGTGGTAAAAAGGGAATGCTTATACACTGCTGGTGGGAATGTAAATTAATACAACCTCTATGAAAAACAGTATGGGGAGTCCTTAAAGAACTAAAAGGAGATGTTTGATCCAGCAGTCCCACTACTGGGTATCTACTCAAAGGAAAAGAAGTCATTATATGAAAAAGAGTCATTATGACTTTATAAACAAGTTATTATATGCAAAATTCACAACTGCAAAGACATAGAACCCACCTAAGTGCCCACCAGCCAAAGAGTGGATAAAGAAAATGTAGTATATATACACCATGGAACCACAGAATACTACTCAGCCATAAAAAGGAACAAAATAATGTCTTTTGCAGCAACTTGTTCTCACTTGTGAGAGCTAAACTATGAGTATGCAAAGGCGTACAGAGTGATATAAAGGGCTTTGGAGACTCAGATGTGGGAGGGTGGGATGTGAGTGAGGGATAAAAAACCACATGTTGGGTATAACGTACACTACTCAGGTGACAGGTGTACTAAAATCTCAGAATTCACCTAGGTAACCAAAAACCTCTTGTACCCCAAAAGTTACTGAAATAAAAACAAAGTAAAAACATATTGCAGCACATGTATATCCTGGACAGCTCCTTTATATAGATGAGCAACCACGTGGAGACAGCCCCAGGTGTAATATGACAACTCACAGGCCCAAGCTTGTGTACTACTTTATCCAAAGCCCCTCTCTCCCAGTCAATAGTGGTCTATTTCCCCATTTTTCCTATTTAAGTGGCCTAATTACTTGCTATGACAAAAGAATGTGGTGAAAGTGACACTGTGCAAATGTGAAGACAGGGTTCAGGAGGCCTTGCCACTTCAGCTTCTGTCCTGTTATGTTCTACCATTACATGCAAAGCCAAGTTTAGACTACTGAAGGCCAGGAGGTCAAGTGGAGGAGAAACAAGATGCCCTAATTGCCAAACACACGAGTGAGACAATCCTGGGCCTCCAGCCCCAGCTGCACTGCCGGATGGAATGTTGATACATGAGACACTCCAACTGAGACCAGCAGAAAAATCACTCTGTTGAGCCCAGGCAAAATTACTAATCCACAGAATCATAAGCAAATAAACGGTTGTTTTAAGCTACTAACTTATGTGGTGGTATATTATACAGCAAGAGATAACTGATACATTAGAATTAAGGGAAAATTTAAAACATGAAAAAAATAAAGTTCTTTCAAGGAAATAAACACAATTAGAGTACAATAAAGATGGCTATTCAGTAAACCTACATAACAGCAGTTAAAAAAAGTGCTAGAGAAATTGAACCACTGAGATGACAATACAGTTAACGAAAGATTAAGATATTAATCTCACGTAACTAGTTTCTGTTATAGAGTTATTCAACTCCCAAATTTCTGGGGTCACTATCAACTCTTAGATTGTCTAACCATGAAAAATCAGAAAAACTTTTGCTATTATAAGCAGAGATCAGAAGCATGAAAAAAATACAGGTTGAGTATCCCTTATCTGAAATGCTTTGGGTTTTGAATATTTGTATTGTACTTACTGGTTGTGCATCCTTTATCTGAAAACCTGAAATGTTTCAATGAGAATCTCCTTTGAGTGTCATGTCAGTGTTCAAAAAGCTTTAGATTTTGGAGCTTTTCAAATTTTGAATTTTTGGATTTGGGATGCTCAATCTATATTAATGAAAACATAGGACTGAATAAAAGATAAATAACAAAGATTTCAGAATTTTAATCTTAGAAAATAAAGAGGTCAGAAAAGTGGGGGGTGGGGAGGATGGGAACAATATGTACGTGTGCCTCCATGTGTTAAAAAAGGTACCTCTAAAGTTTATGTTAAGGTAAGATTTTTCAAAATGTAAGGAGAGGGAAGAGGAAAGTAAGCCATGGGGTGTACTGTAGAACACAATGGCTGCAGATTAAAGAAAACTGAAGATATATAAATTATTTTGTTTGTTTTTGCAAGGTACGCAGCAGTGTTTATCCCAGTTGGAGACAAAAAAGCAGTTAACTCTAATTAAAGTTTGGTTTTGTGCCTACAGAACTTCAAAACTGACCAATCAGAGTTTCGGATTCCCATGAACACTGGGATCAGCTTAGTCAATTACTGTCTCCCCGTCAACTAATGAGAGCCCCAACACAGGGAAGACTGCTAAGCTGGCAGGGACAACTCTGGGGCCATCTTAGCCATCATTTTGAGAAAACCTTTCTGAGACTGAAATTAGTAACACAGGGAAACTGGAGAGATGGAAATTGCTAATGCTTTGTTTGAGAATCTGGATACAGCTACACTGGAACAAGCAAAAGCTAACCTCCAACTTCCTAGATATTAGAGCAAGTAAGTTCTTTCTTGGTTAAAAGAGGGTGGGGGTGGGGGGAATGCCCTCAGATATATGAGATGCCAAGAACACATCTTTTGACCCTAAAGAACTACTCCACAGCACAAGAGAAGACATTTCCTTTTCTCTCATCTTCGAACCATGCAGTGATTACAAGGATTCCCTCAGTTCTAAGACACTGTGAAGGCTTCCTGGGGGGCAGTGACTCCATAACTGCAAGCACATAAAACTCACGAAGGATCAATCTCCTGGTGACTAGTCTAGGAGATGTGATGGGATACAAGTTCACTGATTCCTGTTTTAATTTAAAAATCATTTTTTCTAACAACTGAAAAAACTTGTTTTTTTTTTTTTTGAGACAAGGTCTCCACCCAGGCTAGAGTGCAATGAGACAATCTTGGCTCACTGCAACCTCTGCCTCCTAGGTTCAAACAATCCTCCCATCTCAGCCTCCCAAGTAGCTGGGACTACAGGCACGTGCCACCATCTCTGGCTAATTTTTGTAGAGACAGTTTTGCCATGTTGCCCAGGCTGGTCTCAAACTCCTGGCCTCAAGGGATCTGCCCACCTTGGCCTCCCAAAGTGCTGGTTAAAAAAACTTTAAACACTGAATATATATAATACATTTGAAAAACAAGAAAATATACAGAGAAAAAAAAACACAGGAAATTAAGAGTACATTGAAACGCATTAAATTTGAATTCTTTCCTGAAATGCAACATGTTATTAACAACTGATTGGCAATTATTCTTACTTTGATTTTCTTTCATCATGTCCATCTCTTGGATTCCTATCTTCTCGGATCTCCTCTCGCTTTTCCCTGCGGTCATCTCGTCCTTTGTCTTTGTCTTCCCAATCCCTTTGGCGCTCTCGTTCTTTATCCCTTTCTCTTGCTCTTTCTCGTTCCCGTTCTCGCTCTCGCTCTCTCTCCCGTTCTCGTTCTCTCTCCCTCTCTCTTTCTTCTCTTTCTCGCTCCCGTTCTTTTTCCCTGTCTCGCTCCCTCTCTCTTTCCCGCTCTCGATCATGGTCTCGGTCTCTATCCCTTTCACGATCTCTCTCTTTTTCTCTTTCTCTCTCCCGTTCCCTAGCACGCTCTCTTTCTAGTTCTCTCTCTTTTTCTCTTTCCCGATCCCGTTCACGTTCCCTCTCTCTCTCCCGCTCCCTGTCTCGTTCTCGTTCCCGATCTCTCTCTCTAGCCCTTTCATCTCTTCTATCATCCACTCTGTCTACTCTTCGTTCCTCTCTTCTTTCATCACGCTCAAGCTCGTCATTCCTTCCCTGATGTCGAATTGGTGAGCTTGGTCTTTGATCTACAATGAAAATCAAGTTTTGTCAGTGATTAATTGGTAAGACAGCATGGTAAATCTTAAAATTTTATCTGTGTATAGGGTCACACTGGCAACAAATCACAAACCAAGTAGCTTATTTAATTTTAACTTAATTGTCCAAATAATAATCACCCCTAGACCTTAAATATTTTAAAGATAATTTTTATTTGCCCTCTACCATGTTTCCTGCTCCCCATCAACCCCCTTCCCCCCTCCCGCTGATCCATCTTTGATCTTTCTCTGCATGCTCCCTACCCTACCTCCAGCCCACTGCTCCAACCCCACTTTCTGCCATCTCTACCCTTCACCTCTGATCTTCTCTGTCCCCCCAGCAGGACCTGAGAACACTGGTGGCAAAGGATAGGGGCAGCAGGAGGTGTAGAACATAGGAGCTGAAGGAAAAAAAAAATTTCCCTCGTAAGTCACACCTCTAATTTCAGGCCAAAATATATACACATCAAAGTGCAGCTATTATGTGAGGAAAATATAGCAGAACAAAACATATGTCAGAATTTGTTGCTGCAATATCAATCTCTTATCATGAACCTTATAATATTCAGAGTACTGATGTCTAGCAATCTTGAAATAAATGTAAAAAATGTTTTATATTAGTGATGTATATTTGTAATTAATAACCAATTACTAATAAATTAAAAGATTTGCTTAATTATATAACTGATTACTCAGATGAAGAGCCATTTTCTTAAAATGTTAACTGATAACCTCATCACATTTTATATAAATTTTTTCATGTACACACAAATCACATAAACACAGAGTAAATGCATGCTGCCCAAATACCCAATTGAGCAGAAAATTAGTCTGGGATAAAAAAATGTACAAGAGGAAAGAATGAACTGTTTCAAAGAGATAGCCATTTTTGAAAACAACTACTGTGGTCTGATCTAGGCTACTGTGATGTTTCCATTTACATATTATATCTACTGGTTGTTTGATAAAGATCATACTACAATATGGCCAACAGGTTGGTAAGTGGAACATCTAACATCAACTCATTAAGCAGAATAATTTTAGGATGTTTACAGGAAGGGTTCAATATAGTATTTTGGGTTTCCCTTCCTAATCACTGATTAAAAAGACAAGAATTATCTATCTTTACTATTTTAGAGGTTATAGACCCAGATACAAACGATCATAGCATTTTAAAGCTAAATCAAAATGAAATCCTACACAGTTGCTTCTCCCCTTTTCTTCTTAAAAACAGAAATTATGGTCCAGAGTTGACCTGACAATGTCACAGAGATGGTAGATGCATTAGAAATCAGTTTTCTTAAACCCTTTTACTTTTGCTGAAACCAGCTTAAATTTAGTGTTCTCCTGTACCATACTTTGGATTCCTAGAATGCTATCTAACCATCTTTTATATTGTCTGAATTCCTAGTTTGGAGAAGTCATACCAACATCATAACATTACAAGACAATCTGAAACAAATTCAATACCATAACTTATAGTAAATCATACTTCAAATTTCTATTTATAGCAATATCAGCAAATAGACTATTCAGACATGGTTTTATGGGAGATATATTTTATATTCTCAACCAAAATAACAATGCTGCTTTCTTCAAAGGAAAATGGAAAGAATATAAGAACAACACTAATATGTCAAAACTATCCTCCCCTATCTTTCCCCAAAATGCGTTATTCAAAGATGTGCTTCTACTTACATATTTCCTTATTTTAATAAATGACATACCGATTCATTAAAGCTGATAATCAATGAGTTGTCTAAATCTCATCATATCCAAGCATCATCAGCTTTACTTCTGAAATGTTTATTCTTTTTCTGTCCCCATATCTACAGTTATTAACTCAGACCTTAATCGGGTCTGCTTAGAAGCTTATGTCATCAATAGTCTAACTAATTGGTATCCTTGTTTTTGATCTTTCTCAACATTCTTAATATGTTTCTGATGAAAATTATTTCTTCCAACTGCTTAAAAGCAGTTATCCTGTAGGCAGTGAATGGCAATTAAATTCAAATTTTTAGCCTGACTAGCCTAAACTTAGGTCATTTACTACCTGACCTATAGTCTTTCATCAATCCTTTTCCCTGGCTTCTTTTCAACCTTGCCAATTATAGCATACTCTGACCCTAATCTCGTAACATAATTCCTTACTACTTCAATGTACATGTTTCTTTCCTTCCTGGTGTCTGTACATGCTGCACCCTCCTCCTGTAAAGTGCTCCTTCTGCAGTTCCCTTTTATACTTCAGGCCCTAATTCAGATGTTACTTCTTTAGGCAGCTTTCTTGGAACTGCTCAGAACTGTGTTTGCTCCTTTGTCTTCCCATAGAACTTTATAGAGTAGTAGCATTTACCATACTTTTATTTTTTGGGTGGGGAGTTTTTCCCTCTCCCATTAAATTCTGCAAGTACAAGAATTATTGTACCTCAAGTGCCTAGCAAAGTGCCTAGCATGGGTATTCAACAAATATTTGTAAAATACTGGCCAGGCACGGTGGTTCACACCTGTAATCTCAGCACTTAGGGAGACCGAGGCAGGCAGATCACCTGAGGTCAGGAGCTCTAGACCAGCCTGGCTGATAAAACCCCATTCCTATCAAAAATACAAAAAATTAGCCAGGTATGGTGGCGTGCGCCTGTAATGCCAGCTACTCGGGAGGCTAAGGCAGGACAATCACTTAAACCCATGGGGTGGAGACTGCAGTGAGCTGAGATCGTCCCATTGCACTCCAGCTTGGGCAACAAGAGCGAAACTCGGTCTCAAGGGAAAAAAAATCATTAACCTCCAAAATATATTTTTTTATTTCAATCATACATCTGATAATTATTGAAGTAGTTACAGTAAAATTAAAATAGAGAACTGAACTTTTACTCAGAAGACCTGAATTTGAATTCCAGGTCTGGAACCCACTTCTCTGTAATATTGTAACCTTACTTCCCTTAGATCTAATCCCCAAAATTGTGAAAACATGAATTATTTTATCATACCTACACTTACCAAGGGTATTGTAAAGATTAAGTCAGAACATACGTAAACCAATTCTCAAAGTTCTTGGCACCTAGCAAAAGATCAGCACATGTGGTTGAAGTAACCGTAAGATTGAAACCAAATGTTACTACTGAATTCAGGCATGAGATAAGAAAAATCTGAGCAAGGATATGAATATAGAAAATAAGGAAAAAAGAGATTAAAAAAAAAAGTATCACCAGGATGTGTAAGTTCTAAAAGTGCTATGGAAGAAATAATTTCAGCTATCAACACAGAACATAGAAACTCCAGCCCTATCTGTAACTAAGGAAATTCTACACATCTTTTAACCGAAATGCATTAGGCTTACCTTAACGAACTCAAACCAATCAATTCTGCTGCTTCTAATCCTATCTATGCTCCCAAAAGTAGATGATGTCTTAGAAACTTTATTCTTCACACTAACCAATCAAGATATATTACCTCTTTGATTCAGCCCATAGTAAAGTATCAATATTCCATTCTCTGGACCATCAAGTTTCAAGCTATATTAATCTCAGCATTATAGTGAACTTTACTTCAGCCAAGGTTAGTAAGACCTCCATAAAATTTTAAATGTTTAAAGGCCCTAATAAGTACAGAAATAAGAGCTTGCCAAAGAAAGTATTTACAACCCTTTTTAAGTGCTTCCTAGTAATCTTGCTTCAAAATTGATTTAAGAGATCTGATAGATGAACAGAAAAAGTTGTAGCTTAAGACATATTAGAATGTAAAATTTGCTAAGAGCAAATATCATATATTCTCAGGATAGGATACAAATAAAATACTTCTTTAAACAATCCCCAGTCTTATCATCATTTTTTTAATTGCTTCTTTCTGGCGTCTTTATAAAATTCTATTGATCATAGTGAATGAGTGAGTAGCCAGGATGCTCAGATGAGAAGGTTTAGGTATTTCCTGAATCAGAAATGCCTGGAATGGAACCATCTACATTCTTTACAGGGTAATAAGCTATTTGGTTAAGATGAGAGGCACACAACAGGGCACCCAAGTTTTTGCACTTTGTTGCCAGTAGGTTCTGGTTACTATTAACATAATCCTTCCTAAACCATGTGAACAAAGATTATATGAATATATATAATAGTTTCAAGTGTGTTATCGAGCAAAAGTCTTAAAATATATTTTATATTAAAAAGTAAAAAACAATTCTCCCAACTGATGTTGTTCACTATTTAATAAAATTGTTTGACCAACCTCTCTCTCTGTTGTCACGACGGTCTCGCTCTCCATGTCTTCTCTCAAAGGAAGAATCCCTTGCTTGATCTCTGTTGTCTCTTTCAGGATATCTGTCTCTTTCAGGATAGCTACTTCGAGTTTCCCAGCTGTCATGATAGTTGCTATTACTACTGTGACTATCAATTTGAGAACCTCTTGAGCCTCGACTTCCTAAACAAAGGATGTTCACACAAATGTTTAGCACATACACTTTATTCAACAAATTTCATCAGTCCCAATCTTTCCTCCTGAAGACTGCTAATATATATATTTAAAATTCCAAAGTGTGGAAATCACGCCTGAAAAGAGTACCAAGCAACGGTTCAGAACACCCAAGGTGTCCAATGACTGACTTGAGTAAACCAAGTCCCAGTTTTCCCTATCTCTACAAAAATCATACAATAAAATCATAAAATAATAAGACTCATTAAAATTAACCTGCCCCCCTAAAAAACCAAAAAATAAAAACTATTTCTTCATATCTAATTTACAGAAATATAATGAAAGAAAAAAATGGGTATAAATTATTGCTTAAATACAGTTTACAGTGAAAACATTCTAACACAGAACACCAAAGTTAATGGCAATATTAAACTGTATGTGAAAATTTTCATTAACAGATGTGGGAAACAAATGTTCACAGTGGCTTTGATCATAATAGCCAAAAACTGCAAAGTACACTAATGTCTTTCAATGGGTGAACAGTTAAACTAGTACAAGTATGCCACGGAATACTACTCAACAATAAAAATAAATGGTTGATATATGCAACGACTTGGATGAGCCCCAAGAAAGTTATGCTGAGTGAAAAAGCCAATCTCACAGGATACATAAAGCATTATTCCATTTATGAAACAATTACAGGATAAATGGCACATAAGCAGTTGCTGGGGTTGGGGCCAGGGGCCAGGGAAGGGTTGTGGCTATAAAGGGGTAATACAAGAGAATCTTTGGACATTACAGATGAGTATCTTGACTATGGAAATGGGCTACACATATGATAAAACTGCATAAAGCTATATATAGGCACATACCCAAGTGCATGCATACTGGTGAAATCTGAATAAACTCTATGGATTGTACCAATGTCAATTGTTTGGTTTTGATACTATGCTATAGGTAAGATGTTAATATTGGAGAAGTTGGAAGAAGGATATAAAAAGTCTCCCTGCACATTTATGTTCCATCTCCTGTGAATTCCTAATTACTTCAAAACAAAATGAAATTTAAAAAAACTTTTTTTGAGCAGGGAGGGTTAGGAGTAGAGAAAGAAGCAGTACTGAGGCTGTAATAATTTAGGAATACCAGGCAAAAACAAAAACAGAAACTCTGGGGGCCCTGCCCTCAACCTCACAGAATTACCACAGATAAATTTTGATGAAGATGAGTTCACTCCAAACTTAATAAGAACATATGAAAAACTAACCCACCCAAAGCCAGAATCAGAAAGCACTTCCCCAAGATTTAAAAAACAAAAACATAAAGAATAGAAATGTAACAGGCTTTTGAGACCTAAAAGAATTACAGCATGATTCTACATACTATAATACGGTATTTTAATAATCAAAATAGCTGTGAAAAATATTTTAACAACTAAAGACCAGGAACTACATTTTAACAACTAAAATGTAGTCTTAAAACATTTTTTAAGACTACAAAAGGGCTACATATAACATCTAGGAACAAATGGGTTAAACATCAGATTCGATGCAGCTAAGAAAAAATTGGTAAAGTATAAAATAAGCCTGAGAATATGACCCAGAGGCAAAACAGAGATAAAGAGATGAAGAATTTGAAAGAATGAAAGATATAAGGAAGAGATTTAATGTGTCTAAAACTGTATGTTATTTAGAGTCACACTGAAAAAAAAAGAATAAAGAAAGCCTGAAAGGATGGAAAAAGATATATCAAACAAATATTAACCAAAAGACAGCTGCCAGCAAAACAATCTTCAAGACAAATACAGGCTGAATATCTTTTATCTGAAATGCTTGGGACGAGTGTTTTGGATTTTGGAATATTTGCATTATATTAGTTCAGGATCCCTATTTGAAAATTGGAAATCCAAAATGGTCCAATGAGCATTTCCTCTGAGGGTTATGTCAGCTCTCAAAACGTCTGGATTTTATCAGAGTTGCTAGGGGCTATAGTAAAAAGAAAAAAAACTAAAAATGTTAGATTTTGGAGCATTTCAGATCAGGTTCAGATCAGTTCAACCTGAACCTGGGCTGAAGAGTCATTTTATAATGAATAAAGAAATAAACAGCTCACCTTATGTGTACCTAATAGCAAAGCCTCAAAATATTCAAATCAAAGAATAATCAAACTATAAGAAGAAATCAACAAATGCAAAAATTCCACAATGAACAGTGGAAGATTTAACTCACTTCTCTGTAATGACAGAACAAGCAGACTACAAAAAATTACATGCGGATTTGAAAGTGTAGTTAAACAAACTTTATCTTAGGCAAATGCTTTGCATTCAACCATTACAAATGCAACTCCCTTGAAAGCATATGCAGAACACTTACAAAAACAGGCAACTGAGCCACAAAACAAGAGTTAACAAATACACATCCCAAAGAACTGACTTTCAACAGAATATTTTCTGACAACTGAAATGGGAGGAGGGAACTTAATCCTTAACACAATAAAAAGTATTTGCAAAAAATCTACGAACACCATACTTAGTAATAAAATGCCAGCAACAACCCTTTAAAATCCAAAACAAAGCAAAGCCCACTCTACTTATATTTAACATTGTATTGATAAAGATGCTTAGCAGGTTATTGACAGAAAATTAGTAATCAGAAAAGAAGAGCCCAGTCTGTTCCTAGAAACATTTGTTAAGAGACTCTAATTAGATCAAGAAAATACAGCAACATCATTTAAATGTTAAGATTGATATACAAATGCCAATTACCATTTCCATGTACCAACAAAGCATTAGAAAATGCAATGTTTTAGAAAAATACCATTTAGTGACATATGTACACAGTTATTCACTAAAGCAGTGTTTGAAAGAGATAAAGACTGAAAAACCAAAATACCCAGTAATGCAGCACTTGCTGACTTTATGGTATATTCCACAATAGACAACATGTGCCAAGAGAAGAAAACAGCTGTTTACTACAAAGAAAGATATGAAAAATATTTTTACTAGTTGAAAACAGTAAGATATAGAACAGTATATAGTTTTTTTAGTGTATTTAAAAATCATTTTTGTAAAACCAGAGGGGAAAACAAATGCATATATATTTGCTTGTATAAAATGTTTTTTGGGAAGAATATATATGAAGCTGGCAAAAGAAGGGTCAGGGTACAAGGGAGGCTTTTCACTATATATCCTTTAATATATTCAAAATTTTGAACCAGGTAAATGCATAATTTTAAAAATTTTTTGACTTACAAAATGTAAAAGTACTATTTACAATGGCAACAAAAATAGAGGATACCCAGGAAAAAAATGTAAAAAATATTAATGAGAAATATTATAAAGTGATTAAGTTGATGCATTAGAAATAAAAATCCAATAGTTTTTTATGAAATTAAAAACTGTTTTCTAAAATTGATATGAAAAAGTAACGGGTCAAGAAAAGACAAGACAGCTCCAAAGAAGCTAAAGGACCCTGAATACAAATATGAAGCTGTAATACTGACCAAGGATTGACCAACAGACCAATGGAAAGAATAAAAGTGATCAAAGTTCTACAGTAGTGTTTGGGGAGAGGGGAGAACAGTGGGTAAAGGAAAAGAGAGGTCATGATAATTAAATCTCAGCAGTTTGGAAATAGTTACAAATATATTTAAGTCACTTGGGTGATGGCAAATGCCTTTTATGAAAAGAAAAATGGCTGAAGATAATGACAGATTGACAGGGTCTGAAGCAAGTACAAATACTGAAGAATACACAAACCAGTCATTTCTGATGCCGACAATTTTGAAAACGCACCACTTGAATTCTACTTTAATGATCACTTTTATCGTATTTATACCTATTTAACAGAAATTAACTTCCTTGTGATTCTACTTTTTCGTCTGATACTGATTTTCTTAGTGTGCCACATCAATCAAGATGATAGGCATAACTAGATATAATTAAATCAGGGGGTCTAGCTCAAGCTCCATTTATCTTTTGCTATTTTAAGTAGTAATTCCAATTAGGAATTTATAAGGAAGATTGCAAGTTCGATTAATCAAAAATTACTGTGATGAAATGTTAACAAATGTAAGAAATAACACATTAGAAATCTTAGGAGATTTTATACATTCTATATGAGCATATATGCAGTTCACTGACAAGTCAAAAACCTTACCCTTTTCAGGTAACTCAGGAACTCTCCCCCTACTTCTGCCCATTCGGTCATTTCTAATTTCACTTCGAGACTCATTTCTGGACTCATTCCTTATTTCATTACGAGAACTTTCTTCTCTCAAATGGTTTCGGCCATAACTCCGGGATTCTTCAGGATATGTCTCCTCCTTTCGATGAGTATCTCGACCTTCACGGTCCCTGTAGTCGTGGGCATCACGAGTGGACCGAGAATCTCTGGGATCACGGTTCTCTTTGGCGTCTCTGCTATAATCCCTCATCTCCCTTGAATCCCGAATGTCTCTGGAGTCTCTTAGCTCCCTTCGCTCCCTAGTATCTCTGGCATCTCTCCGATCCCGACCATCTCGAGGTTCTCTGTCATCTCTGTGGTCTCTAGAAGAGCTCTGATCCTGTTCATACTCTCTTTCTTCTCTTGAGTCCTTTTCTCTGTCTCGTTTGCCCCTAGTCTCTGTAATGCAGTTTTGGAAAGCGACTGTAATTGCTTTTACAAAGTTTCAGGAAATTAGACAACACATGAATACAGAATTTTAAAAATTTTATTACAATGACAATTCATGTTCTTTGCAAAAAAAAAAAAATAAATAAATAAGAAGCTAAAATCCCAAAGGTAATTAACACTTGATAACCGTATTCTTCATTGGATAAACTCTGAACATGAATTTCCTCTGCTCCAACTTACCTATACTTACAGACCCTAAACAGCTGAAACAAGTTGATCTCCTATCACTGATGGCCTACTTTTCAGAAGCCACTTTTAGATACAGACAGAGACACTTCAGTTACTTTAATTTCTTCTATCAACTATTAGGCTAGGCTAGCCTAGACAATATGTGACCTCCTCAAAGGTACTTCAGTACTAGAGGGTAACCTATGGTTAATAAGCTAACTGGTTAAGAGATACTGTTATTGACTCTCTTTTCCTGTGCTGTCTAATGGTATAACACTCATGTGTGCAAGTCTTTAAAGCTTTCTCCACTTAGAGCATTTTTTTAGTTGAGTGTGGTGGCATGTACCTACAGTGCCAGCTGCTTGGGAGGCTGAGGTAGGAAGATCGCTTACGCCCAGGAGTTTGAGTTCAGCCTGGGCAACATAGTAAGATGAGACTTTCTCTCTTTAAAACAAACAAACAAACAAACGAAAAAGAATTTCGTAGAAAAAAAAACTTTCACTTTTAAAAAGCTGAAATGAACCACACTGATTATCTAAACCAACCATGTCATTTTATTATAAAGAAATAGAGGCCTAAAGCTTAGATGGCTTAGTCAACCCCATAATTTGCAAAGATTAGAAACCACTCTTTACATATATTTCAAAAGGGCATAAATTGATTATAACAAGTCTGATATGAAACCAGAGAATTAACAAGAGAACCCCAAAGAATAAACCCTGCTCTTTTTATCAGATTCTTCTGCAAGTTGCTCTTACACTCTGGAATTGCCCCAGTCTGAGGTTATTTTGGCAGCTCTAGCAGCCTCATGCCCAAAACATTCTAAGTTTACCTCCTTTTCTCTTTGTCCCTGGTGCCTAGGCCCATAAACTGTTTCATGGGCTCAAACATCTTGTGTACACAAGGCCCTTAGACCCTCATCAATAACCTATCTCCCCCACCAATTCCTTTGTCCATATATCCATAATCACAAATGCTGTTTAAGGACAAAAGCAAGAGGCAAAGATCTGATATATCTCCATCCCTTTCTGCTCCTTTCACTTCTAGCCCTCCCCCAATACCAACTGTGCCTGAAAATGTGTTCACTTAGTGCCAGATCTTTCTCATGATGTGCCCATCTGTCTTTACAAATACGTCCAGGTACTGTATTTTGTACTTTACCTACCTCCCTATCCTTCCACTGAAATTATCCTTATTTCAAAAAGTGACATCTAAATAGAGAGGAACAATTGCCTGCTAAATCTCCTGTATGGAAGGTTAAACAGACATCTTCCTTACAAAGAATTTAAAACACATACGGCTGTTACTAGAAGGATTCTTCTTGTAAAATAATCCCCTCTTAACATAAGCACTCCTATGAGACTCAGTTGCTTATTATTTTCCCTTCATTAGTTTGTTTAATAATAATAATGGAGTTTTCATTCAATAAGTAGTCATTAAATATGTATTATATTCCTGGTCAACTCTAGTTGTTAAATATCTTATTACAATTCACAGAAAGGTACAATATAAGAGAATTTTCCCATCTTACCAATGTTCCATAAATACTACTGTGCTGACGTAGTATCAAAATCATACATATAAAAAAAATTCTATCAAATAGGTGCTTTTTTCAGTCTCTACCTATTTTCTTGAATATCATTCTCTTCTGCCATTTTCTTGAATAAAAGACCCCTATTAATTATTGCTTGCACTGTTGATAGGAAGAAAATACTAAATTCAACATGTTTCATAAAAGATTGCTGTGCTCCACTCACAGAGAGGTACTAAAAATGTATATTAAATAGAAATGTTGTTGCAAGTGAGTGTTTCCCAAGTACTCACTGTGTTAAAAATGAAAACAGGAGAAGTTAGAAAACAGACTTAAGTTAAATCTACAAAGACAAGAAGCTTAGACAAGAAGTACAGAAAGAGATGAGAGCCATTAAACAGGCTTTATTGCCAGGTAACGATAAAATCTCAGCTTGAATAGGCAGTAGAAAATCTAAAGTTAACTTAATTCTCAGGGACCTAGAAAGGAAAGCTGCTTTGCTTACTTCTTTATTATGACCTAGAAATCTGATGACTTGGTTTGTAATGACCTCCTGAAATTCCCCCTAGCCCTCACTCCTTTACCAAAACACTTCTGATGCTTTCAAACTGTGCTCCCTGATTTGTTGCTTTTCTTCCCTTCACGCCCTTGTTTTCAAAAGACATTAACTAAGCAAATGGAAAGGATGCTCTAAGAAACAGATGACCCAAAATTTCTAGAACTAGAGAGTACTATACTCAGCATAACATCTTAACTAAAGAAAGCACTAACTTAGCATACCTGCAAATACCAACTCATATATACCTAACAGCTTACGTTACCATGCTGTTAAGCATCTCCTATTGCCTTCAAGAATTCTAGTCTGAGTTTTACAGAAGAATTGTCCTCCTCCATCTCTTATTACAACAATAAAGCTGGATTTTCAATTTTTCAATTAAAAAAAACAAAGTACAGTACACACCTTCCCTCCTCTCATGACGTCGATCATGAGACTGTGAAGTTCGTTCATGATCATGTCTCCCTTTCTCTCGCATTGGAGAACGATGTCTTGGAGGACTCTGCTTTCTCTGAGGAGAAGACAAAGAATGTGAAGGGTAAGGAGAGGCAGAGCGTCGTAAAGGTGGAGTTAGTGTCCGCTGATAAGATGGTGAAGGAGTTCTTTTTCGACGAGGAGAAGGAGAATGTCTTTGAATAGATGATCCCGACTGTGAGGAAGATGAATGATGTCTAGAAGATATAGGAGAATGATGCTGTCCTGCTGGGGAAGTAGACCTATAAGGGAAAATGATAACAATAAAAAATGTATTTAAGAGCTACACTTCTAGCCAAAGGAAAATCTTTAAAAACAAAAACGTGAATGTAAAAGTCAAAGCTAAAAGTATAGATAACAACTCTGGGATAAATTTTAATTCACAATGCTATAAAATTGTAAGTAGGTCACTTTTTAAAGACATGACTTAATTTTAAGTCAACAGTTCAAGAGGAGATACGCAGTGCTTTTCTCCCAGGCTTTGGTGCCAAAGTACAATGCATTTTCCAACATACACCATCTATCCTAACTTAAAGCATGGAATTCACTCTGATAATCTCTGACAGTGTGAACAAGTACTTGAAAGAAGAAAACCCACAAACTATGGCAAAACATACTACTGAGATCTAGACAGAAAGTGGCTGTGAGAATGCCTGTAAATTCAAGGCTATGGAAAAATGGGAGCCAGCATCAGCTAAGGCAAACAAAAAGTCCACGCTGCTTGGGTTGACATTTAGGATTATGAAAGAATCCTAGAGTTAAGGAAAGGATAACAAAATATATACTGTCTTTAACTTAAATAATCTGTCTTCACTGTTGGCAGCACAAACTGAGAGTTAGTTCATAGCTCTTGGTTCAACTAAGGCCTCCTCTATTCCCTTCAAATCATTTTCTTTCACTGCTACCAAACAACATATAACCTCATGGTAATCATTATGCACATCTGAATCACTCCGAGTCTATCACGCCTGGGTCCTGTCCACACTTTTGTGCAATAACTAAGAAGCAGCAGGAAATAATGTTTAAAAAATGACCATCTAGATGCCCAGATAAATATTCTTCAAAGCAATCAGCTCAAGAGCTAAAAGCTTATTTTTAAAAATTCTGATTTTTTTAGTGAAAGTACTTCTGAAATTATCTTCAGTGTCTATGATAATTTTTTTTTTTTATGTGCAATGATGGCACAAATCATTACTAATTCTAAACCAGTTTCTCAACCCTAGCACTACTGACATTTTGTACTACGTAACTCTTTGGAGGAGGGGGAGTGTCTGGTACACTATATATAGGATGTTTAACAGCATCCCTGGCCTCAACTCACTAGATGCCAATAGCATCCCTCCCATTCTAAGTTATGACAATAAAAAATTACTCCAGATAATGCCAAATGTCCTCTATGAAGCAAAATCACACCCAGTTGAGAACCACTACCTTAAACTATGTTGTTTATAAATGATGCCTTAGTAAACCTTTTATCAATAAAAGATTTCAATCTATAAACTAAATGTTACTAAGTCAGGAAAGTGATCTAATATATTAGAAAGAATTTGCAGAAAATAATTTAGGCAAATAAAAATACCTTTTGGATAACCGTTGACTGAAATAAAGTCAGCTAACTAGACCACTACACTCACCTAAAAATCAAGCTTTCTTGATTAAGGCTTTATACTTTTAATAAAATAGTGATTCCTTTCTAATATTAAAAAATAGCCATAAGCCACTAAAATTTAATTGACTCTAAATAGAAATTTATTAACTTAACAGATAATATGAGTGGAAATACTCCATGGGTCTTAGCCGGATGTGGAAAACTATTTATGATCAATGCCCATTTAAATGCATCCTACTGAACAGAAAATCCCTGCAAGAGTAACAATTAGAGTCAGTATTGTCTGGTGCTTTTCAATTTCAATATCATTAGGTTCTGGTCAATTTATTTTTATTTTAGAGGGGACAAGGTCTCCCCATCACCCATCCTAGAATGTAATGGCATGATCATGGCTCACTGTACCCTTAGCTTTCTAGGCTCAAGTGATCCTCCCACCTCAGTCTCTTGAGCAGCTGGGGACTAGAGGCACATGCCACCATACCCAGCTATTTTATTTTATTTTTTATAGAGATGAGATCTCACTATGTTGCTGCAGATAGTCTTGAACTCCTGGGCTCAAGCAATCATCCTGCCTCAGCCTCCCAAAGTGCTGGGATTATAGGCATGAGCCACCACGCTTGGTGGTTCTCGTTAACTTAAAAAAGTAAAGAATGGTTCTCTACTGAACTGATATTTTGGTTACTTCTGAGTTTATTTCTGGGGTATTTAAAATTGTTTCGAGAAAAAAAAATACAAAAGAAAGAAAAAATATAAAAATAAAAAAAAATTGTTTCAAGAATGTCTACAACAGCCTTGAGTGATTAGTGCATAAAACTTAAAAAGACAAAATAGTTTACATATACTACCTTTAAAAAACACATTAGGGTCCAATTATGTTCCTATTCAACTTAGTGTCTATAGCATGGAAGAAAAACTTCAAACTTAGGATAATCAAACTATTATATTAAGGTCAGAACACTAACGTGTTGTCAAATAATGGCTTCAACTTTTTTCTCCGTACTCAACCTTCACTTACGTCCATTGTGTATACATAAATGGTGTGACTCTAAGTAATGAAACTGTCTTGAAATCTGACGAAAATTAATAGTACTTTGGCTATACACTATTATAGAGATATAGTAAAGTACATTTCTACTTAGAATAAAAGTAACTTCAGATTAGTCTTATGCTTTATAATTGACTGGTTTCTTATCTGAGGAAAAAAATATGAAATTCAAATAAAGAAAAAAGGAAAGTTTATTTAATGAAGAGAAGCTTCATACCTTAAAACAAAAATCTGTATAATGTAAGCAAGAGCACTGTGATTTATTGTATACAGGAAAAGTTGATCTTTAGTCTGACAGATTCCAATCAAACACTTTTTAGTGCTGCTATAATTAGGACATCACATGGTGTGGAATGAGAATACTCAGGGTATACTTCATTTTGGGAAAAAATGTGAAAAGTTAAGAAATTTAAAAATAAAAACTCCTCTCATTCAAAATGCAAGTAATTTCAACTATAAACTAATATGTTTACCCTAGACTTTCTTAAAAACAGTAACAGCAATTTTTCTCTCAAAAAATGGTTTCTATTTCTCAAATATGAAAATATGCTTACATAAAGCAACTAACATTCATATTTTAACCTTTAAAAAATCATGTAAAATGTATACATTTTTAAAAAACAAAAGTAATATGGGCACTATCAAAATCAACTGTTTTCAGTGATAAAGTACAACATAATACACATTTCACAAGTAGAAATATTTAGGTTCTATTATTTTACATACAAAATTAATCCTATTAAATCATTTTAATTCATTCAACAAATATTAAGTGAGCACATACTAAGCTCCAAGTATTATTTTTGGCAATGAGGATGCCAAATTGAAGAGAACAAACAAAACCAATACCATCATAATAGTAATGACATTATTAATAGCAAGTAACACATATATTGCTACTATGTGCATGACACTATTTTAAGTGCTTGTCATATATTAACTCAATCTTTATGACAATCTAATAAGGTAATTGAATGTGATGGTTAATTTTACATGTCAACTTAATCCATTTATGCCTAGTGTTTCATTATTGGAACGCTAAGCTTGTGGGAATTATTTATAGCCTACTGTTCAAGGTCATGGCCAAGGTCTGATTTTTCACAAAAAAAACTGCAGCCTCTGGCACAATTGGGTTAACTGGTTCATGAAATTCCCAGATATCTGGCTAAACGTTATTTCTGAGCATGTCGGTGAGGACTTCCTAAAAGACTTTGGCATTTGAATCAGTAAACTGAGTAAAGCAGATGGCCCCGATCAATGTGTGTATCATCCGATCCACTGAGGGCCTGAATAGAACAAAAAGGTGAAGGAAGTCTGCATTCTCTGTTTGCCTGACTGCTTGAGCTGGACATTGATCTGCCCTTGGTTCTCAGGCCTTAGAGCCTGACTGGAATCTGTACCATCAGCTCTCTACCTCTCACGCTTCTGAATTACATCACCAGCTTTCCTGGGTTTCCAGCCTGCAGCCAGATTGTAGGGCTTTATTGCCTCCATAAATGCATGAGTCAATTCCTTAAGTAAATCTCATTCTAGATCGCATCTTCTATTGGTTCAGTTTCTCTGGAAAACCTTGACTAATACAGTGAGGTAGGACTGGAAACCAGTCTATCTAGTAACAGAGTCTATGATCTAGGGAGCAAACCAACAACGACAAAGCAAGACAATTTCTGCTAATTAATGTAACAAAGTATATAGAAAAGGACAACAAAATAGAACTGCTGGGTCCAAAAAAACCACAGTATATGCTTTTTACTCTTGGAGCTTAAAAACAATCTACAAGTGTGTGGCACAAATACCAGCATTTGTCTTTTTCTAACCCTTGATCACAAAACACAAAGTATGTCAGAGTGACTACTTTAGGCTGCTTGGTAAGGAAAGAATCTTTACTGGAGGATACTTGAGTCAAGTGCTGAAGATCTGAGGGGAGAGCTTTAGGATCAATAAGCACAAAGAAAGCAGGAGGGATCCTGATGTATAAGAATAGAAATAAGCCAAGTGGAACCACAATTTATGAGAGAACAGAGTCTCATGAGAGAGAATCAGAAAACAGGCAGAGCCAGATATGGACCACAGGTCATAGTGAAAGTCTAGATTCTAAGCTTGAGACAAAGCACTGGAGAGTGTTAGGCAGGTAAGTGCCATTTAAAATATAACAAGGTCTTACTTGTCTAAATAAACCTGTAAGATGGGAAAAGAAAATGCTTTTGTGTGATTTGTTTTACACCTAGTAGCTTGCTATTCTTTTGCAGCAGGGTAAATACTCCCTGGAAAGGGAATCATTGAACAATCTACAGAACTAGGAGGACATCTGTCTATGGGAATCTTTCAAAAGATCACTCCTCCATAAATACATGATGATACTTGTAAAACAGATTTGATTTAAAAAAAAAAAAACCTCACATAAGTTCCAGATAATACAAGAAAATCTTCACTGAAGTACTAATCATTTTGTTCAGATTTCATTTCTGCATGCAGCAGTGAATACAGTTGACTCTTGAACAACATAGGTCTGAACTGCATGGGCCCATATGTGAGTTTTCTTCTGCCTCTGCCAGCCTTGAGACAGCAAGAACAACCCCTCCTTTTTGCACCTCTCCTAGCCTCCTTTTCAAAGGGAAGACCTTTATAATGATCCACTTCCACTTAATGAATAGTAAATATATTTTCCCTTCCTTAATGATTTCCTTAACATTTTCTTTTATCTAGTTTACTTTGTTATAAGAATACAGTATATAATGCAAATAACATGCGAAATATGTGTTAATCTAATGTTTATGTTATCAGTAAAGTTTCCAGTTAACAGTGGGCTATTAGTAGTTAAGTCTGGGGGGAGTCAAAAGTTATACAAGGATTTTCAGCTACACAGGGGGTTGATTTCCCCATTCATTGTTCAAGGGACAACTGTAACTTCAAAAATTTCAATTTAAGAATAAAAAACGTTGAAGACAACCCTTAAATTAACCCATCCTTTAATGCTATTCAAATCCGGAATAATTTAACAATTAATACAACTTTTATGAAATGTGGTTCAAGATAAGAGCCTTACACAGAGTTATTTGGCTTGAACTAAAAACCGTACCTACCAATGTGATCAAGGGTTAGAAAAAGACAAATAGCTGGTATTCCTGCCACACACATGTAGATTGCTTTTAAGCTCCAAGAGTAAGAGAATCAATATTTCAAATACAATAAAACTCAGAAACAACACACATTGCCAGAAGACAACTGGCTCCTTCTGCTTGGTGGAACCAGTTAAAGTTACTACTTTCTACTGGAGATAGGGTAGGGTGGCAAGAATATGAAGCAGAGGACCAAACCAGGCCAAGAAATAGCAGGCAATCCAGTTTTGGAAGAGGAAGGTGAATAAGTCCCTGATCTGCATTTCCCAGACATAATACCTCCTCAGATCAGGTCACTGGGTGCCAAACAAGGGAGATTTCTGAAATTCCCACCAATGGCCTGGAAGCCTCATCCAGTCACAGGGCCCAAAATTCTTCCGGTGGTCATTTAACCGTCAGTGAAAAAAAAAAATGCTACCACCTGGCACCAAACCAGCCAGATTAGGATGGATTTTGATAGTGAAGGGTGGGGGCTATTTTATTAATGTCATTATAATAACACAGCCCTACATTTTTTACTGAATTGACTCCATATTATGCATATTTGACTGAACCAATCACTAGAACAGGACTAAACTTCCCAACCACCAGCTGCTACTAAAAACCTCTCTGAAAACACTTGAGAACAGCTTTCCTCAAGTCTCCAATTTTGCAAAGCATGTTGGACAAAAGCTAAAAGTACAATTATTTAAGGTCATAAACCCTCTCTAGCTATGAGTTCTCTCCTGAATTCAACAAATTTTCCCAACATTACCCCTACTAAAGAGGGTCCAAGCCTTGGTTCATTTGACTAAATGTGAAAGGCTTCTTTTTTATCCATTGTGAATGAGTTGTTTTGATGTTTATAAAATGATTTCATTCTTAACACAACTCTTGCATAAGCTCAGTGTGCAATATAATCATGTCTGGTTATATTACAAAACCCACATATTTGGAAACACCATTTTATACACATACACACACACCACCACCACCACCACCACCACCACCATCACCACCATATTATTCTACTTGTACTAACAAAGCTTTTGGAAATATTTTTGCTCACTGCTGCAATACCAGCTTTAGAACAGGTACTAACTGTTGGATGAATAAATGAATTAACACTTTACTTCAGCACACGTCCTCCTAGTAAGCTTCCTGAGGCTCCACCAGAAACAGATGCTGGAGCCATGTTTGTACAGCCTGCAGAACCATGAGCCAACTAAACTTCTTTTTTTTATGTTACCTTGTCCCAGGTATTTCTTTTGAGCAATACAAGAACAATGTGAAACAATTATTGTCAAGTAATAAGCAGATTTCCACATTCAAGTAATTGTGTTGGAATGATTTTTTTTTATAATTAGCTATGCTCTGAGCACTTTCTCATTTGACCACAAAGTCCTACAACCTAGCATTATGATAAAAACATATCACCTGTCAATAAAACCATACTGAAACCAAAATATCTGGCAGAATGAGCTACATGCAATTGTTAGACGATTTTTTCCTGATTATTATCCAAAGATTTTGTGTTTAAACCCTTGTTCCTAAAATACTACTAATGTATTGCCTTACTCTCCTGATTTAGCATGCCAAAGTATAAAGAATATATACTAATATAAGTGAGTACACTGATAAAAGCAAGTATTACAGATCTACCAAAACATCATTGTAAATAAATATTCAATTTAGGATTATCTAGACATAATAGATTAGGAATACCAACACGAGTATTCCCCTCAGAAATTATCTTTCTGACTAAATGCCTAAAATAAACTTAATTTTCCTTTGATTTACATCTCTTCTAAACAATTTACAGGAAAAAAATTAGTTTGTTGGGTTCTTACTACAGCAGTCCCTGCTTAACTGCTGTTTTGCTTTCCCTGGTCAACCACAGAAAAATACTAATGAAAACTTCCAGAAATAAACAATTCATATGTTTTAAATTGAACACAGTTCTGAGTGGCACAGTGAAATCTCCGGTCATTCCACTCTCCCAACTTGCACATGAATCGTCCCTTTGTCTAGCAAATATACACTGTATGCATTCCCGGCTCATTAATCACTTTGTAGCCATCTCAGTTATCAGACTGACTTGCAGTTTGGCAATAACAGTATGCAGTTTGAGTAACCCTTATTTTACTTAATAATGGCCCCAAAGTGCAAAAAGGAGTAATGCTGCCAATTTGAATGTGCCAAAAAAAAGAAAGTCATAAAGTACTTCCATTGAGTGAAAATATGAAAGTTCTTAAGGAAAGAAAAAAACTGGATGCCAAGGTTGCAAAAATCTACAGTAAGGAATCTTCTATAGATGAAATTATGAATAAGGAAAAAGAAATTCATGCATAATTCATACAGGGTTCAGTACTATCTGCCATTTCTGGCATCTACTGGGGGTCTTGGAATGTATTCCCTGAGGATAACGGGGGTAGAACTACTGTATTTTACTATTTTCTATAAAGAGTAGGTTGTGGAAAGTTTACCTTAAAAAACATTATGGGAAATTGCTATATTTTCTGAAAGTAGAGTAATAAATCCAAAAGGCTTTTTCTCTGCATAAATGAGTAGTATTCAGGTTTTGACCAACACTGCATAAATAAATCAAACCTGAGTAAAGTTGGAAGACACTAATAACATTAAGAGCTGCAGTCTCCACATTATTCAATTAAAAATTAGCCACATGATAGAATTTCATATTAAACTAACACATACTCTGGAAAAAACTTCACATACCAGTGACAGTTTGGGAGTAAAGTATTCAAATCTTTGACATCAGGTTAGTGTCCTGGGCTTCAAGAATGATTCATGATTCTAACATTTTTTTGGAGAGGGGAAATTCATGAACTTTTCTAGAAGGCTATGGGCACTCTCCCTCACCAACACATACACACAGGCAAAGTTTTATACCTAACTCACGAAGCTTGTGGACCCCTAAAATCCACCAATGAACTTCGGGTTAGGAGCACCAGATATAGAAGGTTGGACAGCTGAGACACAGAGAACAGGCAGAAGAATTTAAAGTCAGAGGATCACGCAGCACTGTTGCATCTCCTATGCCATGTGTATGCACACCTATGCCATGTAAATGGGTAAATGGGTAATTCAATAGAGAGCCATCCTTTAAGAAATGTAAGCAACTGCTTATATCCAGTAAGCCTAATGGGTCGTACTTGAAGAAAAAAAAACCCAAAGCCAAAACCCATATATTTGGAAACACTATTTTACATACACACATACACACACACACACACACACACACACCCCATCACTATATTACTTCTACCCATACTAACAAAGCTTTTGGAAATACTTTTGCTCACTGCTGCAATACCAGCTTTAGAACAGATATTTAAGTAACAGTTGGATGAATGAATTCGCAATTTTAATTAAACACAATACCTCCCAGTAATCAAAATACTACTAATACGCCCATTGTAACATTTCAAATATTTTTAAAGGACAATTTTTTCCAAAAGGCATTTAGATACTAACCTTTAATTACATTCCGTATCAATTTGAAGGCAGTTACAAAGATACTGTTTAGTTTTAAAATTAATACAAGTACACCTCAGAAACGTTATGAGTTTGGTTCCCACAATAAAGCAAATATCACAGTAAAGCGAGCCACACAAATTTTTTGGTTTCCTAGTACACACAAAAGTTATATTTATACTATACTGTAGTCAATTAAGTGTGCAACAAATTTATATCTAAAATGGTACATAACTTAATTTTTAAAAATACTTTATTGTTTAAAAAAACACTAACAATCATCTAAGCCTTCAGAGAGTTGTAACCGTTTTGTGAGTGAGGGTATTATCTTGATGCTGATGGCTGCTGACTGACAAAGGTAGACACTGCAAAAGGCTGGGGAGGCTGTGGCAATTTCTTAAAATAAGACAATGATGAAGTCTGTCATTGACTCTTCCTTTCACAAAAGATTTATCTGTAGCATGTGTGCTGTTTGCTAGCATTTTACCCACAGCAGAACTTTCAAAACTGGAGTCACCTGGGCACGGCGGCTCAAGCCTATAACTGCAATGTTTTGGGAGGCCGAGGCAGGAGGATCATTTGAGCCCAGGAGTTCAAGATCAGTCTGGGTAACATAGTGAGACCACATCTCTACAAAAATTTTTTTAAAATTAGCTGAGTGTGGCGGTGCATGCCTGTAAGTCCAGCTATTTGGGAGGTTGACGTGGGAAGATCCCTTGACTGCTTGACGGGAGGCGGAGGCTACAGTGAGCTGAGATCACACCAGTGCACTTAAGCCTGGGTAACAGCAAGAACAAAAGCAAAAAAAAGCACACACACACAAACACAAAACAAACCTGGACTCAATCCTCTCAAACCCTGATGCTGCCTTGTCAACAAAGTTTACGTGATACTTTAAATTCTTTGGTGTCATTGCCATTTAAAAAATGTTTCTAGCATCTTCACCACGAGTAGATTCCATCTCAAGAAACCACTTCCTTTGTTCATCCATATGAAGCAATTCCTCATCCGTTCAAGTCTGATCTGAAATTGCAGCAATTCAGTTACATCTGTAGGATCTACTTTTAATTCTAGTTCTCTTGCTATTTCTACCACATCTGCAGTTACTTCTTTCAATAAAGTCTTGAACCTCTCAAAGTCATTAATGAAAGTTGTAATCAACTTCTTACTCTTGTAAATATTAATATTTTGACCTTCTCCTACAAATGACAAATGTTCTTAATGACATCTTGAATGGCAAATCCTTTCCAAACAGTTTTCAATCTGTTTTGCTCGGATCCATCAGAGAAATCACTATCCATCACAGCTGTGGCCTTATAAAATGTATTTTTTAAATAGTAAGACTCAGTCTTTGATCCATGGGCTGTAGATTGCCTTTTGTCTTAGCAGGCATGAAACTATTAATCTCTTCGTACATCTTCATCAGAACTCCTTCGTAAACAGGCACATCATAAACAAATAGTAGTATCTTGTAAGGAATCTGTTTTTCCTGAGCAACAGGTCTCAACAGTGGGCTTAAAATATTTAGTAAACCATGCTGTAAACAGATGTGCTGCCATTCATGCTTGTTGTTCCACTTACATACAGAGCACGGGCAGAGCAGACTTAGCATAATTCTTAAAAACCCTAGGGATTTTCAGAATGGTAAATGAGCACTCACTTCACCTTAAAACCTACCGCTGCATTATCCCCAAATGAGAGAGTCAGCCTGTTCTTTGCAGCTTTGAAGCCAAGCACTGACTTCTCTGTGGCGATGAACATCTTGGATGTCATCTTCTTCCAATAAGGCTGTATCAACTATGTTGAAAATTTGTTTAGTGTGGCCAACATCAATTATCTTATCTAGATCTTCTGGATAACTTGCTGCTGCTTCTTCATCAGAATGTGCTGCTTCATCTCGTACTTTTATGCTATGGAGATGGCTTCATTACTTTCATCATGAAGTAACCTCTGATAGCTTCGAACTTTTTTCCTCCAGCTTCCTTATCTCATTCAGCCTCAAAAGAATTAGAGAGGACCTTGCTCTGGATTAGGCTCTGGCTTAAAGGAATGTTATGGCTGATTTCAATTGTGGCTGCTTTGATCTTTTATCCAGACCACTCAAAATTCTTCCACATCAGCAATATGGCTGTGTTGCCTTCTTCTCATTCATGTGTCCATTGGAGTAGCACTTTAAATTTCCTTCAAGAACTTTTCCTTTGTATTCATAACTTAGCTAACTGGCACAAGAGGTCTAGCTTGACAACTTAAGTTTTCAATATGCCTTCCTCACTAAGCTTAATCACTTCTAGCTTTTGATTTAAATTAGAGACTCTTCCTTTTTACTTGAACACTTAGAGGCCACTGTAGGCTTATTAGTTGGCCTAACTTCAATATTGTTGTGTCTCAGGGAATAGAGAGGCCCAAGGAGAAGCAGACAGACAGGGGACTAGCCAGTCAGTAGAGTAGTCAGAACATACACATTTGCAAATTAAGTTCACCGTTTTATATGGGTGCAATTCATGGTGCCCCAAAATAATTACAATGGTAATATAGACAATTACTGGTCACAGTTCACCATAACAGATATAATAATGATGAAAAAGTCTGAAATATTTCAAGAATTACAAAATATGAAAGAGACACAAAGTGAGCACATTATCGGAAAAATGGCACTGATAGCCTTGTTTAATGCAGGGATGCCACAAACCTTCCATTTGGAAAAACACACAACATCTGCGAGGTACAATAAAATGGGAGTGCCTGTAATTTCTTTATTCAGAGTAATGGAGACAAATGAAAATAACAGCCCCACCTAAAAACTGTGGTAATTTAATTACCTCTTCCTAAAGCAAAATGTCCTTTTTCAACCTTGTCACATATGGCTTTAGAATTCCAGTGTGTGCAGATCAAGTATTTATACAATCTTCCAGTATTCCTAGCTCTGTTGTTTCATGCTCTTAGACCAAAATAAATAAACAAACAAACCAAGTTCAGATTTAGCTACATAACTAAGTTAACAGGTGAGTTCTATGCATATCATTTAGGGATAACCCAGGGAGAAAAACTGGAAAATGAAGGATTAGCCTGGGTAATATTCAATTCCTCATAATACAAATGTTTTTACCATTAAAATGATAAACTACCTAGGAATATGTGTTAAGAACCATCTCTCAGAGACTTCTTGGTCAAAATACCAAAATAAAAGTACAAAGAACTATTAGGGAAAGCTAAAGGCTTTACTGATATAATGTCAATCAGCAAGAACATTTACATGTAATTTTCACAAATATACCTGCTGGACTGAGTAAAATAAAGAGTATATTTCAAAAAAACATATTTAAGAACTGTGAAGGCTCCAGTTAACCATTCTCTTGCATGTTAAGAAGACACAATTAACAGGGTGAAAAAAAAGCAACTTATGGAATAGGAAAAACTATTTTTAAATCTTATCTGTGATAAGGGGTTAATATCCAGAATATATAGCAAACTCCTAGAACTCAACAGAAAAAAATCAAACAACCCAATTAAAAAATGGGCAAAGAATTGGAAAGACATTTTTCCAAAGATAATATACAAATGGCCGACAAGCACATGAAAGGATGTTCAACATGGCTATTCATCAGAGAAATGCAAATCAAAACTTTCATGGGATAACACCTCACCTCAATGAGATAAACACACCTCTTCGAATGGCTACTATAAAACAAACAAACAGAAACAGAAAATAAGTGTTGGTGAAAGTAAGGAGAAACTGGAACACCTGTGTACTGTCAGTGGGAATGTACAACAGTTCAACTGCCATGGAAAACAGTATAGAGGCTTTCCCAAAACTTAAAAATAGAATTATCATATAATCCAGAAATTCTACTGGGTATATACACAAAATAACTGAAAGCAAGGTCTCAAAGGGATTATTTACACACTCATGCTCACCTTGGCACTATCAACAATAGCCAAGAAGTGAAAGAACCCAAACATCCATCAAAAGGATGAACGGATAAATAAAATGTGGCATGTACATACAATGTAATGTTATTCAGCCTTGTCACAAGCTACAGCAAGAAGGAACCCTGAGGACAGTCTGCTAGGTGAAATAAGCCTGTCACAAAAAGATAAACACTGTATGATTCCATGCATATGAGGTATCTGAAGCAGTCAAATTCACAGAAACACAAAATAGGATGATAGTTACCAGCACCTGGGGAAAGGTGGAAAGGAATATTTTTTTTATAGATACAGAGTTTCTGATTTGCAAAATGACAAAGTTCTGGAGAACTGTTTCACAATATGAATATACTTAACACTACTAAACTGTAAACTTTTAAATGATTAAGATGATACATTTTATGTTTTTTACAATAAAAAAAATTCAAAAATAAATTGTAAAAGTTAATGTTTACTGAATTATCCCTGACTCATAATAGATAATTATTATGGGAATTATTAAAATAAACATATACACCATTGTAAACAAAACTAAAAAACTCAATATAATGCCCAAAAGCTTCTGAAAAGTAAATATTCTATATTCTACATAAGTTAATATTGCTAATAACACACAATCTTACTTACCTTGGCTTGTCTCTTTTTTCTCTTTGTCTTTCAAAATCTCGTCCTCTGTCTTTTCCATCTCTTGGTTTTTCTTCTATCCTGTCTTTTACTTTATATTTTTCTTTGTATTTTTTCCCCAGAGCAATATCTTCTGGTATAGGAGGGGGTGGACTAGGAGTACGTGGTCCTTTCTTTTTACTTTGGTTGCTTTTTGAATTTCTGAAGGTAACACAAAGCTATCATTAGAGGTTCAAATATGCCAAGAGGATATTTTTTAAAGCACTTAAAAACAGCAGCGTTTCTCTGTATTACTCACCCTTTATTAATCTATATACTACTAACCAATATCCAGAAGAAGAAAAAAAAACTAACAGGAATAGGTGAAGAATTAATTTACTTGATACTTATTTTGTTAACACTGCTTATTATTACAATACTAAAGGGCAGGTTTCTGAGAAAAGATACAGGTAAAATAGGAAGAGATTTTCAGAAAAGATATTAATACAATGACTGTTTACACTGGGTTTTAAAAGACATATAGAAAAGCAGACAAAGTAAAAAATCACCTATAATTCTACTACCCAAGGAGAACTATTTTTAACATCTTGAATATTTACACATTTTTGCCATATCTCTTTCTCTTGTCTACTCATTTAAAACTGGATATTCACATGTAAAAGAAAGAAGCTTAACCTTTATATTTTATCAGATTAAAACAAACAAAAAAAAAACCCTTAAAATATACACCTAAACATAAGACCAAAAACTATAAAAATCCCAAAAGAAAAGACAGAAGAAAGCTTCATGATATTGCATTTGGCAATGATTTCCTGGCTATGACACCAAAGGCACAGGTAACAAAGCAAAAAGAGACAAATGGAACTACACCAAATTTTAAAACTTTTGCATGTCAAAGGACACAATCAACAAAGTGAAAAGGCAACTGATAGAATGGGAGAAAATATGTGCAAATCATATATATATATATGGTCACAACTATTTTCGCTCATCATTGGAAATGGCTGTGTGTGTGTCATACACATTATGGAATATCCTATTACAATATTTTGTAAAATTTTTCAATACTGAACATAGACATAGTGTGAGCATCGTTCTATGACCCAAGTAGTTTTAGGCTTGGCACAGTGGCTTATGCCTATAGTCCCAGCACTTTGGGAGGCCAGGGTGGGCAGATCACTTGAGGTCAGGAGACTAGCCTGGCCAACATGGTGAAATTATATCTCTACTAAAATTACAAAAATTCGCCAGGCGTGGTGGCGGGTGCCTGTAACTTCAGCTACTCAGGAAGCTGAGGCAGAAGAATCACTTGAACCTGGGAGGCAGAGGTTGCAGTGAGTTGAGATCGCGCCACTGCACTCCAGCCTGGGTGACAGAGGCAAGACTCCATCTCAAAATAAAATTTTTTACAAAGCAGATTTAGGTAATCATTTTTATAGACTGTATAAAACTTCCTTGAATAGATGCTCCAAAACTTTTAAAAACAAGGCTTCCAGGTTTTCATCACGGTTTAAAAAATACAATTACATCATCTACAAATGAAATACCAACCAATGTCAGTATATATTCATCATAAATCTTTGAATCTTATTTAAGAAATTTTTCCCAACTCTGAGGTCACAAAGATAGTCTCCTAAAATTTTGTAATTTTGCCTTTCACATTTGTCTTTAATCTACTTGTACCCAATTTTTGGGTACGGACTTTGTTCTTTAAGTGCCTCTTTTTGGCATTTTAAGCAATTTTAAGTAAGCAGTAAAACTTTGATCCCATACATTCAAAACTGGCTGTCTTTGCCTCTTAATAACAATTTGATTGAATATAACATTTTTGTGTCAAAATCCTTTTTACCTCAGAGCTCTATAGTTAAAATATTTTGTAACATTTTATGTTGTAGGTAAGAAATCCAAAGAAAATCAAATTTTTTGCTATTCAGGTAAGCTGATTTTTCTGTTGTCCTGTTTGTGAACATTATCCCTTGAAAATTACTCAATGGAAAAAGATTTCCAAGTCCAGGTATTTTAAAAAAATCTTTTCCAGCACTAAATGAACTGTTTTAATCTGAAACTTCAAACTTTTTACTCAGTTTCTATTTTTATTTCATAACTTCTCCTTATGATCCACGTCTCTGTAGTTCTTTTTATTACATAGTTACTGTATCTCTTGGATCTCTCCTCCATGTTAGATTTCTCTGTCATTTCCATTCTTCCTGCTTTTCCAGGATCTTAAATCTGTCTTTATATTCAGTACATTTTAAAGTAGTACACATTTTGCTTGGCAATCTCATTGTTTTGTTCTTTTTTTTTTTTTGATGGTGTCTCACTCTGTTTGCCCAGGCTGGAGTGCAGTGGCATGATCATGGCTCACTGCAGCCTTGACCTCCAGGGCTCAAGTGATCCTCATGCTTCAGCCCAGAGTAGCTAGGAACACAGGTACATGCCGCCATTCCTGGCTAATTTTGTATTTTAGCAGAGACAGGATTTCACCACGTTGTCCAGATGGGTCTCAAACTCTTCAGCTCAAGAGATCTGCCTACCTTAGACCACTGCAACTATCCTATTCTGTTATTTTTCCATTTGAACTCTTTTTTCTTTTAAAATATTATTGTTCAAGGTGGCACCATCCAGATGGATAAATTGGCTCATGTGATCTGTTGCCCCCACCCAGGAGCTGACTCAGCACAATAAGACAGCTTTGACTTCCTATGATTTCATCTCTGACTTGACCAATCAGCACTCCCAGCTCACTGGTTTCCTCCAGTCTCCCTGCCGTCCCCCAGTCAAGTTGTCCTTTAAAACTCTGATCCCCAAATGCTCGGGGAGACTGATTTAATAATAAAACTCCAGTCTCCTGCAATAAAATAAAATATAGTCGTTCGCAGACTTTTTTCCCTATGATCAACTGCTTTCATCCTGTAAATGCAATATCCTCACAAATTGGACTCAACTTATAAATTAATGTATAATTTAAGTTTGTTCCTTCTTTCTGTATTAATGTTTCTGTGTAAGTCATCTGTTCTGAGTGTTCAGTCTGGTACTGGGTTTGCAAGTATCCCTTTTCATACATCTGGTGAGTTTTCACTACCTACTAATTTCATTACCTGTTGATACTTTTAAATGAGGACCTAGGCCTAAATCCTAGAACTTATTTCCTATTATGCTGAATTCTCAGGTCCTAAGATTTCTTATCTATAAAAAAAAAAAAGTATCTACCTCAGGTCCTAAGATTTCTTAACTATGTATATATATATATATATATATAAAGTATCTATCTCAAAATTGCTGGCAATATTTTAAAAGCACTTGAGCATTCAGAAAATGTAGCTCTTTTAGTCCTCATCCCTATTTCTTATCATCATTGATAGAGTTAACCGTGTGAACAAGAAATTACTAAAATATGATGACTACATCTATTTTGCATCCTTGTCTTCTGCCAACAACTATATTAGCCACATCTCATTGTATATTCATGAGATGACTCAATCTTCTTATGTACCTAACAGATATGTGATAAATATCTGTATTTCTGGATATTTCTCTACTTTAAAGATAAAAACTAATCAATAGTTGGCATCTGGTTCCAAATTATCTTTTAAAATTTCATGATTCAACAACAAAGGAATTCTTGACACAAACTATTTTTACATTATCACCTGTAACAGAGACTAGCTGAGTGTTTATCAAACTTTTCTTCCAAGCACTGTGGCATACCATACTATCTACACTTTCTCGAAATCAAGCCTGGCCAAGTGAGCAAGATCTGGCCAAAAGAATGTGAGTGGAAGTGATGTATACCACTTTCAGGCCCAAATCTCAAAGGATTCTCATATGCCAGGCAATTGTCAACTATAGAGCTAAATAACTGCAAGACCTAATTTCAATTTTTCTTTGTACATTCCATTCTTTGGTTTCCTTGAAAACCCAAGAAAGTGGAATCATGTCAGAAGAAACCTAGGTTACTCAATCTCCACATATGGGACAGCCACCTGTTAATCAGACACACTCATTTTGACTTTACGTGAGAAATAACTTTCTATTGTGTTAAACCACTGACATTTTGGGACTTAGCTATAATCACAACACGAATTATTCTAATACACTTACTAAAGTACAGAATTTCTTCGCATTACTGTCAAAAGTATATGTGGTTAGAAAACACAAATAGTACTTTCTGACTGAAGAGGCCAAAACTGGTTTGGTGTATTCTGAAATCAACAAGATCTTCAACATTTTAAAAGTCAACTAATTGTTGTTTCAGTGGAACAGAGCCTACTTCCTACTTGTGGCAAAGAGCTCACCTGTCTACTTTTATCAGTTTTTAATCCTTTCTCTCCTCAAAACTATTGTTTTAGATCAGCTTCTGACACAATATTCTCCGTACAAAGAGCTATGAAGAAAAATTCATCTAATAAAAACTAAGACTAAAACTGCAGATGGACAGAATAGGTGATATATTTTAGATTATACTGTATCTCACATAACAGGACAAATCTTAATTATCAGACTAAATCTCAAAATAAATGCCAAAGAAAAATGCCAGCTTTCAGGGAAAAGTGTAATTTGTCAGTAATTATATCTTTCCATTCAATATGATAACCTAGTAAGACCAACAAGTTTGTTTACCTGATTATCATACCTCAGTTGGTTGACAATGGTTGAAATATTCCACTGAATTGTAACTGAAATTTTAATCCTTACATGTGCTTAGTATGTTGTCAGTTTAGAGTATGATCCAGCAATAAAATTAAAAGATGATTACTTGACACACTCTAGGCAATGTAAATCGTATAGCTAAAGAAATGCTATACTCAAAAAAATGAAATGCTATACTCAATTCAATGTTTTCTTTGTATTTTTAACACAGTGTTTTTCCATTAAATTAATGTTCCACCTTAAAGTCAACATAGTAAAATACAAGAAATATAGTAACTAAACCAGTGTGAATGATTATTCATGACAAATATTTGTAATAGGATGAGTTACTAATAAGGCAGTAAAAGAGACTGCACGTAAAAGATGAAATCCTTCGTTTAAACAGTTATCAGAACTTTCTATGAAAAGATTAAATTTCAAATATTCTATAAACAGAACAGATAAGAAAAGGAAGAAAGGTTATTTCTAGTATGCAGTTTATTGGGAAACGAATGAAATTGAGGGAAAGTTATAAAATTGGTTAGCCAAGAGGATAAGAGCAAGTAGAGTATATCATTATCACTCTCTGTTCATTCAACTTCTTCTATATCCCTTTGCATTATTTACTCAATCACACGAACAAAGGAGAGGATCAACTCAACTTTACTGAGTGCCTTATTACAATGCAAAGTTCTATGCCAAGAATGCACTATGAGAAGACAGAACTATGAACCGTCAAGATCCCAATCTTCAAGGAGCTTAAATTTAATAGAGGTTGTAAAGCATATGTCACAGCTGAAATATAATGTAACAGGAAATTAATATCAACAGGGAGGTGTAAGCAAAATCTGATAGGTACATAAAGGGAACAGAACTTATGTTCAGTAAAGAGAAACAGGAACACAGAATTTGAGCTAGAGATTAAAGACTTGAGGGTAGAAGGGGGCAGGCAGGAGGAAGTTAGACAAAAACTACTGACAGGAAAGAAGACTAAAGTGTCAATGTCATTCTAAGGAATCTGAATTTCATTCTACAGAATGAAAAAGCACTGAGTTTTTCAATGGTATAATAAATTAATTGGAATTGTCCTTTTAAGAGTTCTCTGACAGCATCTAGAAAATAAATGGGTTGAGGCAGCTGAATGAAAATGTTTACATGTGTGTGGGGGGAAGCAGAAACTACATAAAGTAAGTACAGTTAGCAGGATGACATAATAATCCAGGCAAAAAGTAAGTAGAGTCTGAAATAGGGTTAGCCTCTAGAAACTAGAAGGGAGATAAATATGAGTTTCATTACACGTTCAAATAGATAGGGCTTGTTAACTGATTAAATATTAGAAGAGATTTTTAGTTTATTTTTTATAAAATAAAATTAGGACATGGACTTAAAATAAAATGTAAATAGTTCAGAGTGACATTAAATGAAAATGTATCTTCTTCTTAGTCTTAGGCCCTGAATGAAATCATTCCTATTTTTACTTCCACTGGCTTCTACAGTAATTCTAAATAATATATTTATGCTGCTAGGTATATACTATAAAGAATTTAATCTCTTGATAATATGTACAGAGAGACAAGAATTATTTTGTGTAATTTATAGCAGTTTAAAAATCAGAAAAGTAAATGTTCAACAGAAAAGTAGATAAATTTATAACATAAATACTAAGATGAATGGACTAAGGTTATCTGTAACAATGCAGATAAATATAAAAAATGTTAAGTAAAAAAGCAAGGTGCAGAAGGAAAGTTATGATGTATCTGTATTACAATGAAATAGATTAAAGCAATATTATACATTGCAAAACACATATTAGTGAAAATACAAACACATGCACAAGTATAAACACCACACTTAATAGAGGAACAGAAAATGTAGCTTTTATTTTTATTTCTTAAAAAATAAAAAGCTCTGAAGCATATGTGGATGTGACACAGATGTTTGTTTTATTGATCTCTATAATTGTCTTTTTAATGGAAACATTTCAGACTTCTTTTTAGAACAAAAAACTTACATTAAATATAAAAGGTATTATAAGTACCCTTCTATAACCTATTAAATAATTCCTTTTAGTATCACTTCAGAAAAAGCTATTTTCTTCTGATGCTATTTATCACCCTACTGACCTCTGCTGGTCCAACAGGGGGGAAGATACTGCAGATGTCTTCCTATCTTTCTTGCTCGCTGAAGATGACTTCGGGCTTGATTTTCGCTTTGGAGATTTGCTAGACTTTCTTAGAGAAGGTGATGGGGACAACTTTGATCTAACCACTTCTGGTGAAACCTTTAAAAAAATTCAGTAAGTCAATTCAGAAATTCCTCCACTTATGGTACAACAAGGCTTACAGTATTTTAGAATCACACCAAACTTCTGATTAAAATTAAGGATTATTGCTGGATGCAGTGGTTCGCACCTGTAATCCCAGTATCTCGGGAGGCTGAGGTGAAAGGATTGCTTGAGGTGAGGAGTTTAAGACCAGCCTGAGTAACACTGAAAAACCCTATCTCTTAAAAAACAAAAAACAAAAAACAAAAAAACCAGGCATGGTGGAATGTGCCTGTGGCTAAAACCTCATCTCTAAAAAAAAAAAGTTATAAATAAAAATAAAAATTATAAATAATAGCCACTATCTGTTGATATTTATTAGTCTGACTCCTGAATCTATGATTTTAAGTGATAACTGTCCTAACATATACCAGTTTCAATAAAGTAAATTAAAATCATAAAATTTCAAAATCTCCTCAGAAAAATCATAAATTACATTTAAATTAATTGTGTCTTCACTTTTTGGGAAAGAAACAAGGCATTCTAGAAATAGCATGGGCCTGAAACAGGCATATGCAGATTCAAACCCCATGTTACATTAGCTGGTGACTCTAGGCCACAAACTCTCAGCTTTGCTCACCTATTCAATAATGTAAATTTTTGCTACTTATCTAATAGAATAATGTGACAATTAAATGATGAATATATATGGAGTAGCACATACATAGTGAGTTGATCAATGTATCAGTATGCTAGTATAATTTAAGATGTAGCAAGAAGCTGAGTTACTGATCAATACAAATGTTGCTATTATTAACATATTTATTGCAATAAATAGCATACCTCCTTTTTAATGATAATTTCTTCTCTCTTCTCCATGTTTTCTTGCTCCAACTTCATTAATTCCCTCTGTATCTTCTGACGTTTCATTTCCAATGACAATTCATGGACATAATCATAATTAATATCTCCATTGTCAGAATCTTGAAAATAAAATTGTATTACTGTTAGAAACTAACATAATTATCTATGCCAAAAATTATAGAGGCTTTTTCAACAAATTTCTTATACAAATCTAAATGGCAGAGTCTTTCATCAGAATGACATACTTTTAAGAGATAAAAGAAATAGATACCATTTCTATAAAGGATTAAAGTCTCAATGGTTGATTTCTTTATGAAAACCCAAGTATTTTTATGGTTTTTTGGTTTTCTGGAAATGATTTTGAGTTGTCTGGGGGTTGGGTTTTTTTTATTAGGAGATGGAGTTTTAAAAGACAAAAGACACTCAGTCGAATTTCTCAGCCTTAAAGGTACCAAAGCCTTCAATATTTCATGCTGCAGATGATGTAACTCATTATCTCCTTGATTTTCCTAAAGATACATTACTAAAATACATCATATAAAGTGAGGTTATATTACGTGTGCAACATTCAGTCTATATGCTTGTCAGTTTTAAATTTGTGAGACAACTGATTAATAGCTAAAACTAATTTTAATACTAATGTGTACATATGCTAATTTTTAAAGGATTCATAACATTTTCTTTACAAGCAATTTGAACTATTTCCTTAGATTACAACTGTCCATCTCAATGGATTTGATGCCACATTTCTATTTCCGTTTAATATTTTCTGATAAAAAGTTACAAAAGTTGGTTTAAAAAACAAAAAGGAAGAGTCGTGTGCAGATCTATTTCATCAAAATATGCAGAAGTTACTGGCACTGGCCTCCAACCCCATCACCCTCATTTGCCATGAATGCCCAGAAGCCTAGAGGAGGGAATTTCATTGACCATGTTGGACTTGACTGATCACAAACTGAGGTGCCTTCTCAAGCTACACTTCTAGCACTTTAGATCATTTCTTAACCTTGGGTAAAGAAATAAAATGAAGAACTAAAGAACAATAAATATAAGAAGTCCTACTTGACTGCTTAAAGCCCAAGAAAATGAACAACACTGTTATATATTGCTCAGATGCATTAAAATGACAACTATCCATTCATGCTTGGGGACTGAGAAGCTAACTATATATAGTCACTATCTGTGTGACTAAGCTTGATTACTCATCTTATGATGGAGTACGATGATAATTTTTCAGTAAATAAATGAAATAGGCTAAATCATGATTTTCAGTCAGAAAGTAATTACTAAATATTTAAGAGCATGTGGCTTTCACCAGATAAAATGAAGATACTGAATTTAATTAAGTGAATACCAGGTATCTCCAGTTATTATTTTGTACTCTATTGAGATACTTTACATCAGTGAATAATAGGAATCAATTATCTGGTTTGATTATGTTCTTAAATTTAATAAAATTCCATATCCAAATACCCAGGTAAAACACAGGAGTAATTGAGAAGAATGATTAATGGTGTTTCTGAAGGTACTGTATTATCAATAATGCACTGCCAATCTAAACATTCGTAACTGGAAATATTACCAATACAGAACACATAAAAGAAAGAAGAAACTGGTCAGGTGCGGTGGGTCACGCCTGTAATCCCAGAACTTTGGGAGGCCGAGGGTGGATCACCTGAGGTCGGGAGTTCAAGATCAGCCTGACCAATATGGAGAAACCCCATCTCTTAAAAAAAAGAAAGAAGAAACTGGCTTTCAGTCCTCAATCTTCAACTAGCCAGCCAAGGGCAAGAGGCCTGAGTAGTTAAAATACATGTCTAAGTCAATGTGGTATATATAACTAATACAGTTTGCTCAGGAAAAAAGTTCTTAAGTCTTTATTCTGAAGGTACTTATTTTATGCATATAATCAAAACTCAGATGTTTTCCTAACCTGTAAGAGATGGATTACAAGATAGGCACATTGCAACTGACAGTACTTTGACATCAAAAGAAAAATCATAAAGTACAAAATACAGGATGGAATTCAAAAACAAGAGTCTGAAGCCAGTTAATAAATTTAGAAAATGTCTCCCATGTAGCTTCAGGTTATCACTACAATTTTGCCTTACAAAAACTGATTCATATAAATGATTCTGAGTCATCAGAAAAATATTAAGTATAATTAGAATGGTATATTTAACAAGGAAGATATTTTAAAGAAAAGGTTAAGATTCTTTCTACGTAAAGTAATTCTTACCAATTAACAGAACATGCAAAGATTACAAGACAATTCACAGAAAGAAATGAAGACAGAATATACATTTTTTTCCATGTATTCAGGAGCCATTTTTTCTAATTATAATATTAATTGTTGGTAAAGGTACAAATAAAGGACACAGTCATTCTCTGGTGGTAGCAATGTAAACTAGTACATGTATCTCGTAAAATAATTTGTCAATATGGTTAAAAGCCTTAAACATCAATACCCTTTAATATAGAAACTTCTAAGCTGGTTGTGGTGGCTCATGCCTGTAATCCCAGCACTTTGACAGGCGAGGCAGGCGGATCACAAGGTCAGGAGATCGAGACCAACCTGGCTAACATGGTGAAATCCTGTCTCTACTAAAAATACAAAAAATTAGCTGGGTGTGGTGGCAGGCACCTGTAGCCTCAGGTACTCAGGAGACTGAGGCAGGAGAATCGCTTGAACTGAGGTGGAGGTTGCAGTGAGCTGAGATCGCACCACTGCACCATAACATGGGTGACACAGAAAGAAAGATTTCATCTCAAAAAAAAAAAAAAAAAAAAAAGAAAGAAAGAAACTTCTAGTAATTTAATGTAAAAAAATAATCACAGATACACAAAAGGTTGATGTATAAGGATTAAAAACTATAAAAATTTGTGAATTGCCTTGTTACACCATGCTAATTATATTTAACATTTTTCCAATGAGTTAGAATCATTTATGTGTATCAGTTTTTCTAAGGCAATTGTAGTGATAACCTTAAGCTATATGAGACGTTTTCTAAATTTATTAACTTATTTCAGACACTTGTTTTTGAATTCCATTCTATATTTTGTGCTACCTGTCTTTATGATACATTCTTATTGCTAAAGTCTTAAATAATTCTGAATACACAAAGTAAAATATGAAATTCCCCTTATATTCCTCCTACGGCCATCCTTTCTCCAGTAATAACACTGCTAACAGTTTAGTGTCATATGTATGAAAATAACGCTTTATATTTTTCCCTTTAACATTCAACACTGCCTTATAAACAAGATCTTTCTAAGTCATAGATATAATTCAACTATCCTTATTTTAACATCTGCAAAGCATTTCATTAATATGGTCATACTTAATCATAGCTTAGTTAAAGGAGTTTCCTTCTGACAGATGGACTGTGTTCAATATTCTGCTGTTAAAAACAAGACTTAAATGAACATTTTCATATCTACTTTGGTTCAAGAACAAGTATTTTTCTATGACATTATTTCTCAGACTACATTGCTGGACTGAAAATAAATACAATTTCTATTTTTAATATCACTAAACTGTACTCCAAAGCTGCTTTACCAACATAAACTCCCACTTGAAAACATTAACATTCTTCATTTCTGCCAAACTGATGGGTAGAATAATCCTATCTCTTTATTTTCATCAGAATTTCCCTGCAGTAAAGTTGAGCATTTATTGACCATTTCTATTTCTCCTGTGAGGTACCTATCTGATACATACATATTTTTACTCATTTTTTAACTAGGCAGTCTTTTTGTTATGTATTTGATGGCTATATAGTGTCTTTACTAATGCTTACAGATGTTACACATGTCAAATATTTTCTTTTAGCCTATCATCTGCCTTTAACTTCTGCATTTAGTTACACAGAAATTCCTAGATTCATGTAATCAAATGTTTGTGGCTTCTGGGTTTTATGCCCTATTTAAAGAGGATGTATTCACCTCCAAGATTACCAAAATATTTTCACACATTCTACTGAAATGATACTTTTGGTTTTTTTATGTTACTTCATTGGTCCTTAAGAACATATGGTGAACAAATACAAGAAGTTTAAGGAACCAAATAAAACCACAGACTTTGGAGTGGGGACTGGAAATATAGAGAGCAACCAGATAATCAAGTTTTACAGGCATAGTTAAAATTTATACTTGCTCCTGAAGACAATGGGAAATTAGGGAATTTGAAACAAGGAAATAAAATGAACATTCAATTTATTCTTTTAAAAGATGGCTCTGCAACTCATAGAGTGAGAGAAAATACTTGGAATATATTTATATATCTGATAAAAAATCTCATATCCAGAAAACATAAAGAATTCCTCTAAGTAACAAGAAAAAAACAGGTAACACAATAGAAGAATGGCAAACATTTAGAATAGACAGTTTACAAAATAGGGTGTACAATGGTCAGTGAACATGTAAAACAAGTTTTCAACTTCATTAGGAAAATGCAAACTAAAACCACAGTAAGATACCACTACAAAATTTTAGAATAGCTAGGATGAAAAAGGCAAAAATACCATATGGGTAATTGGTACAACCATTTTCTATTTGAAATTATCTACTAAAGAGGAACGCATACATACTCCATGGCCCAGCATATCCACTTCGAACCATAAACTCAAGTGGAATGGGTATATGTTTGTACATGTTTACCAAAAAATATGTTTAAGAATAGTCATAGTACCTTATTATGCATAATGACACCAAACTGGAAATTACTCAAATGTTCATCAACAGTAGACTAGACAAATTATATGGCATATTCATATAATAAAACACTATATAGCAATAAGAATTCATGAAAGATATATGAAATAAAGTACAAGACTGAATCTCAGATAATACTGTTAAGAAAAGAAGCTAGGCACAAAAAGAGTACATGCTGCCAATTCCATTTATATGGAGCTCAAACAGACAAAACTAATCAATGGTGCTAGAAATCAGGATAGTAGTTACCTTTGGGAGGTGAGGGTAGGGAGGAGTGACTAGAAGGAAACACAAGGGGACTACAGGAAACTACTAAGTAGCTACTTACTGATTTGGGTGATGTTTTTACACATGTTCGGTTTGTGAAAATCCACTGAGTTGTACACACGAATTGTGCATTCCTCTGAACGTATATTTCAGTAAAAAAAAACTTTTTAAGAAAGATTATTCTTGCTTTACAGTGGAGAATAAATTAGGAGACGACTATAAGCAAGAGATGGGGTTAGGAGGTTATTTTGGTAAAATATATTTATAGGCAAAAAACAAATACCTTAAGAACTAGAATATTAGTAATAAATTAAGAGAAACAGATGGTTTTCAATGGTATTTGGTACATAAAAATATCAGAACTCTGTAAATGCCTGTGTGGAGAGAAAGAAGGAGTGTTAATGACTACTCTCAGGACTATTGGTATCTGGTAGGAAAAGTGAAGCCCTTAAGATACAGAACTCAGATGGAGATGTCTAGTTGGTCAATGCTAACCTGAGAGCTCCAGATTTTGGAGTCACTAACACATACAATGTTAACGAAGCCCCAGGAGCATGATTTCATCTAGAAGGAAAAATTAAAAGTGAGAAAAGAAAATGGCTAGACAAAAGGAAAACAAACAAGTTTTAAAAGCTGTTCCTGGAGACAAGTGCTTCTCAAAGAGTGGTATGAGGATACCTGGAAGGTCACTGGGACAACTTCAGGAGTTCTACAAAATCAAACTATTTCTATAACACTACATTATTTGTCTGGTGTACTCATTCTCCCATGAGTAGATAATGGAGTTTTCCAGAACATGTGGTGTAGTTAACAGATGGAATGCAGAAGCAGGTAAGAAAATCTAGCTATCAACTATTAAGCCAGATGTTAAAACAATTTGCAAAATGATGCAAAACACTGCCACCTCCTCACAATTATTATTATTTTTTGCTTTGCAAAATAGTTATTTTTCATAAAAGCATATACTGGATTTTTAGATGTCATTGTTAAGTGAATGAATAAATACTTATTTTAAATTTTCTCAGGTTCATAATATGGCAATTATGAAAACCTAAAATCCACAAAGACAAAAGTTATTTGGGGTTCTGAAAAAGCATACAAAAGTGTTCTGAAACCAGAAAGTTTGAGACACACTATTATATACCATTTTTTTTCTGAATCCAGCTAAGATTGTTCCTCCCTTTAGAATGACAATGCAGAAGGTAAGTCTATGAAACCAGTTTAGTCTCACTACCCAGGGACTAGAGCACCTAACTTAAGGCTTCAATATTCCCTCAACAGATACTTTCAAATCACAGATACACAATGGTCAAAATCTATGTGTTTCAATCAAGGGAAAACATAAAAAATTTCTATTAAAGACATTTACACTCACCTTTTAAATGTCTTTTGCTTATTTGTTAAAAGAATTTCCTATATAAAAGGCTCTTGACACAAAATCACTTTAGATTTTTTAAAAGAACATAGTTAAGTGCAAATCCTTGGGAATCAACATTTAAGGGGCAGACAGAATATAAGGAGCCTCCTATGTAAGACTGAAGGGCTTGGCGGGGTGCAGCGGCTCACACCTGTAATCCCAGCACTTTGGGAGGCAGAGGAGAATGGATCACAAGGTCAGGAGTTCAAGACCATCCTGGCTTACATGGTGAAACCCTGTCTCTACTAAAAACACAAAAAATTAGCCTGGCATGGTGGCATGCACATGTAGTACCAGCTACTCAAGAGAGTGAGGCAGGAGAATCACTTGAACCCAGGAAGCAGAAGTTGCAGTGAGCCGAGATCGCACCATTGCACTCCAGCCTCGGCGACAGAGGGAGACTCTGTCTCAAAAAAACCAAAACAAAACAAAACAAAAAACTGAAGGGCTTGAACAGGAAGACACAAAACTGAAGACTGATAAATAGAAACCAATAGAGAAGTTTTTTTCAAGAAGACAGGAGCTCTTGATGCATCAAATGCTGCGGAATGGTCGTTTAAGACAGAAACAAGTACATCCCCATCTATTAAGCAAAGAGGAGGTCATTAGTGACTTTGAAAAGCAGTTTTAGTGGAGAGCTGGATGGGAAGACTGAATAATAAGTATCAGGTGAACAAGCAGAAACAGTAAGGTACAGAACTGTTTTAAGAATTTAGTTGTTAAGCGGGGATAAGCAGAACAGTGACTAACAGTAATATGGGGAGAAGAGAAAATGGATGTTAAAGATACAGAAGAGAGTATATAATAAATGAACAAGATTGCTGAGGTAGGAGGAAATCAGATCTACAACAGAAGGGAATTATTCATTAACCTTATATGGCTGAAAAGAGGCCTCTTATACAGAATAAGAGGGAAGTAAGAAAGTTTAGGTATGAATAAAAGATTAGTTTGAAGGTGTGTTAGGAGGAAGCTGAGGGAGCTCCTAAAGACTTTCATCATCTCTGCTTAGTAGATAGCAAAAAAGAGAAACGGAAGCACAGGAGATTTATGGAGAAGGTTTAGCATACCTACTACGAAGAAAAAGAGAGAACAGACAGGCTTTTCTGAACCTTTGATATTTTCAACGATTATTGTAATATTGTAATGACAATAGAAAAAAATTTAAAGAAGTATCAAATACATTTTAAAATGTTTTTTATGCAAAAAAATTAAAATGAAATGAAAGGATGCTGGGTGTGTTAAGAGGTAATTCCTTAGTATTTAGGAAAAGTTAGCTCTTCAAACTTGAATAGTTTATATATCAGATCTACAATACAAAGGAATTACTCATTAACCTTATACAGCAGGAAAGAGGCCTCTTACACAGAATAAAAGGGAAGTAAAAAAAGTTTAGGCATATAGTTTATATGCCCATATTTATTTATAAATATGTTTATATTTTATTTAAATATACTAATTAGTCAACTAAAATGGGATAGTATAGCTTCCTTTATTGCTATTTTGTAGAAGTTGTATTAGGTTGGATTATGAAATCCTGAGTAACCATAAACAAGTTTCCTATTTGTTCTCAGAAGCAACTTTTTAACGGATAGCACTGTCCAAAGATGAAACAGGTTTCCTTTAAGTACTGATGAAACAATTACTGGAAAGATGTATTTACAATACTTTGCAAGTGTTAGTCTGTAAGTCTTCAGAGATAATTCTGAAATACAGTAGTTAATATTTTAGTCTTGTAGCTTCTCAGTTCTCTGTCCTAAGGCCTCGACTTGGCCACTGTCACTCAAAAGCAGCCACAGACAATATGTAATCAAATGGATGGACTGAGTTCCAATAAAACTTTATTTGCAAAAACCAGCGACTGATCTACACACTCTAGTTTTCTAATCCAGGGTCTAATGTTTTCAGCTGCTCACTAAGAAAGTTGCTTAAATTCTTAAACTCTCTAGTTTTGTCATCTGTAAGTAGAGTAACAAAGCTATTAAAATAATTACAAAATTATATAAATTACATTACATTGTCTACCCCTGCTCAATGCATTTAATGAATACAAATTCACTGTGTTTGGAAGTATGATGTTATGGTGCCCATCTTTCAGAACATCAAAGAGGTGGAGAAAACATTCATGGTGTGGAAAATAAATGCTTATTTGTTAAGATAGTGACTCAAAAATGATTTTGCTCCCACCTCAGCTTCTCAAGTAGCTGGGATTACAGGCATGCACCACCATGTCCAGCTAATTTTTTTGTTTTTTTTTGTAGAGATGGGGTCTTACTTTGTTGCCCAGGCTGGTCTCAAACTCCTGGGCTAAAGTGATACTCCAGCCTTGGCCTCCCAAAGTGCTGAGATTACAGGCAGGAGTCCAAAAGGCTAGGCTTGAGTCCAAAAGGCTAGGCTGCAGTGAGCCATGATTGTACCACTGTCCTCCAGCCTGGATGACAGAGAGAGACTGTGTCTTAAGAAAAAAAAATTTTTTTTTGCTCATTTTTCTTTAATAAATCCAAGTCTCAATCTTCATCTGATTTTAAAGTCAAACATTTCTTGGAAATAACTTTCCCTGGTCCTTAAGACATAAAAATCTCATTTATAATATTTTATGTAAAACAAACAAATTTAGATTTCATTTTAAGCTTAATGTTAGGAATTTTTAAATTTAAATATGTAATACAATCCTGAAGGATTGTAATACTACACAATAAAGTTATAGAGGGAAAACCAGAATAGGCAAATTAAAATATGCAATGCAAACCACTTTCTCTGCGTTTGTACAGCTACTATATAACAGTTTTTGCCTTATAACTCAATAAGATAGAAACATGTCAATGAAATGATTCTGAAACAAGAGGGAGATCATAGATGAAAGGTGTTTTAAAGCTCACAAAAACTTTACAAAGTAAATAATCAAGAATTTGTTATTTAAACCAAGAGTCTGAAACTCACCATCTCTATTAGTTTCCCATTCTACATTTTCTTCTTCACTTTCTGGAGTTCTCTCCTTAGTGATTTTTATGTCTTCCTTTTCCCTATGTCTCCCTCTTGAAGATTCTTTCTAAAAAAAGTACATACATACATTCAGATTACTATATATTAAAAAATTATACGAGGTAGTTTATTGTAATACAGAACATTTTAATTTCATTCATCTTTGTTTCATCAAAGAATCAGTTTTGTAAATAGTCACTTATCCACTAAGTAGAGAAAGTGACAAGATCTAGTTTAGCACCACAATGAAAAGACTATACTACATCTATTTTACTAAAGAACAAAAACTTTAAATATTAAAGAGAGCTAAGATGTAAAAATATACAGTGCAAATCTAATACTTTAACAAGTCTGTGACATTCAGCTACATACTAAGTTTCCACGTGAAAATCACTGAGGAAAAGCCAGTTTAAAATGAATAAAATACAATGGAAGGATTTGTGACTGTATTTTAAAATGACAAAAAAGGACTAAACCATCACCGCAGACTTCTAAAAATAACTGATTTAGGGATTGTCATATATTCAATACATGTCATAACAGCCATCTTCCTAGACACCTAAGGATAAATCCAAACTCATTTAATAGTATTACAAAGGTTTACAAAAAGACAATTTACCCATTTTGATGAAACCAAATGGTACCTGAAATAGTCAGTAAATTAGTCCTCACTACTGCAGCTAAAAAACAGGTTTTACATTTTATTCCAGGTATAAAAGCAGTTTACACACAAAAAAGGACAAAATTAATTCAGATTATAAAAGTCAATTAAATGTCCTATTATGTAAGAACTCCAAATCATATTTCACTAGGTGGTGAGAAAATAAAGTAACCAGTGTTACATAACTGTTATCTTCCATCGCAGTAAAAGTCTCACTTTTACTAACATTGTAAATACTATGAAAGACACTTACACACAAAAATATGAAGTGTTCAAATTTCTTTCTGAGCATTACCAGTCATAAAATTTGGCTGCTTAAAACACAAATTAATTTCTCTTTGGAGTTTTCTTTTTAAAGAACTCTAGTATGTATGCCCTTAAATTCTACATATTTAGGCATGAAGTCATATCGTAAATATTACTGGCAAAATTCATATTTAATTGCTGGTAAGACAACAGAGGCTAACAACAATAATTTACAAGTTATATGAGAGTAAAACCTGCCATGACAAAAATGGTAAAGAGTCAAGAAAATAGAAATGGCCCTCTACTTGAACAGAAGACAAAAAAAAGAAATATAATTTATTTTTAGTCTTAAAATAGATTCTGTGGAACATCAATGAAGAACTATCCCACATCCCATACAACTTTTGAATGTTCTATGGATTAAACCCACTATAAATATACATTACTAAATAACTATACCAAAAATATTTAATAGGAGGTTATCTCCAAATTATTAAATAACATACTCTGCTTTCTGTCCACTTAAATGTATATAAAATCCAACTGCAAATCTAGTTAAAAAGGGCGTCAGAGCAGTAGTGCTGGTGCTGCAAAATAAATCTATAAATTTGTCACATTATTTTATCAGATTTAGAGCCAGAAATGTTGTATCAATAAATTTCATTAATAATGATGTGTGTAAATATTTCATATTTACCCTAAATATTAAAATTATACTTTTTGAATTGTCAATTTTTTTCAATATGACTCTGATGCTACTCCCAGAGATCATATATAACTTCTATTATTAGGTACTAGAGACTAAATGCAGGCTTAAATAGGTGATGGAATTTCAAGTTCTTACACCTCAAATCATAATATAGGAAATTATTTTGGTAACATTTATTAAGAAGGTCTAGCTCATTTAAAAAATATTTCATTTTCTTCAACAATGTAACTTTTGTAGGTATGTTATTCGATTTATCAAGTAAAGTTATTTCCCCTTTTCTCTTATCATATTCAAATAAATAGGGTATGGTATAACTTGTCCCATGTAGTGTAGCAGAGTCCACTATTCCACTTTGCTCCAATTCTTGAACAGAATGGCTTCTCATCTTCTCTTAAATTCAAACATATTAATTAAAAGTATAACCTATTGATTACTTTACTATATGTTTTGAATTAGTCATCCTGGAACACCTAAGTGTTGAAATACTTGAAGAACCACAGTGTGTTAGCCAAAACCCTTGGCAACAGATATTTTAAGAGTTTAGATTTTTGTTTGGTTTTGTCTTGTTTTTTTGCATTTCAAAGCACGTTAACTAGTACTGCCAGCAGAGTCTGGAACAGTAGCCTGTGACTAAACATACTAACATTTTTGTAGAAAAACACAGAAATTCGCCACTTGTATAAAAACTTAAAGTTATTTCAATTAAGATCCGGTTTTGCTTCCAAATGTCTGTGCCTACCTTAGGAAAAATGTTTGGTTTTAAGTTTCTTCAATTTCAGAAATGCAATACATGATTTTAGATGTTTATTATATTACCTTCATTTCCACTCTTAAACGCACATTTCCTGAATATTTTATGTGTGGAGAGATTATGTTCATCACGAATTTCAGATAGCAAGCAGGCATTACAGAGTATGAAATAAAAAGGAAGTGTCAAGGCTAAGAGAGTTGAGAACCATTATTAGTAACTAGAATGGATTAGTAACTAGAGTTTCAAAATGGTTAGGAGCCTGTGTAAGTTATATAATCCAACCTCTTACACCATGCAGAACAATTTTCCTTAATATTTGTATAGCTATGGAAGCCCTCGATTAGAAAACTCTTGGGGGCAAAAATTTTAGCTCTCTACTGTTGCACCCTTTCATTCCATTTCCAGACAGTTCTAATTATTAGAATTCTTTCTTATGCCGATAGCATCTTTCTTAACCTCTCTAGAATTTCTACTGATTGGGACTAGTTCTGACCTCTGGAATGCAAAACAAATCTAATACTTCTTTTATGTGCTAGCCCTTTCCTCATCACTGTCATCTTCTCTGGCATACTCATCTGCCAGTGTGCTTCAATGAGACATGATACCCCAAATTAATCTAGTCTTGTCAGAGCAGCATAAAGCATAGAGCTTCCAACTTCCCTGACTAAGAATTGAATTATACTTGTATTAGTAAAGTCTAACTTGTTTTTGAAGAATGGAGCTTCAACTAAGAAACTATAATATCCTAAATGATACAAATGTAAACTATTATTTCACATAACACGAAGTCTATAAATAGGGTAAACTTCAGGCATAAGTTACTTAGTAACAGTGACGTCATTAAAGACCAAATATTAACTATTTTATTTCTCACAGCTCTGCTATTCATAATGTTGACTTCATATTAAGGCTTATTTCTTACCACAGTAAGAAGTAATCTGGGTCTCCTCAATGTATCTTTCCCCCAAGCACAAACAAGAATTCTTTCCTTCAGACTGACTAGGCCAACTTTAGTCACATGGAATGAATAACTTGTTATCAAGGTAATAGCCATGGGATAAATGGCTTAGGCCTGGTTTCTGAATCAACTGAATTAGCAAGGAAAATGGATTATAACTGAATTTGACTAATCAAGGCCCAGCCATGAAAGTGGGATCAATTCCCCAAATCACAATGCTGATACAAAATGAAAAAGTGATGGAATGGGTTCTGGGGAATCCAAAGCAATTTACGTAACACTTCATACTACATTTCACTTTCTCAGGATACAATGCCACACTTTTGATAACTTCAAAGGCTGTAACAAGACAGATTTTCCAACCTAATAAAAATTTCTCCTTTGCCACTCACATTTCTGACCCTTCTTCTGAGGTCTTTTTCCATCTTCCTGATGTATATCTTTTAAGCATTCTCTATTTAGTGAAGATCTGTTGGTAGTAAACACTCTCAATTTTATTTGAAAAGGTCTTTAATTTTATTCTTATTCTTGAAAGCCAGACTTTGGTACATACTTTAGGTTGACAGATTTATCTCAGTACTTTGAAAATATTATTTCACTTCTTTTAGCTTTCATTGTTTGTCACTGATGTCATGCTGTTGCTTCTTTGCAGGGGGATTTGTCTTTCTAAATCTAGAGGTTTCTAGTATTTTCTCTGTGTCTCTGATGTTTTGCAGTTTCACTATAATATTCTATCAGTGATGTATTGCGCTTTTTGTATCTGTAGATTTACGGTTCATCAATTATGGAAAATTCTCAGCCACTATTTCTTAAAATGTTGCTTCTCCAACATTCTTTTTTCTTCTACTTCTGGGTTTCCAATTAGATGCATATTGAATTTTCTAAGTATTTCCCTCATATTTTTAAACCTTGTCAATACTTTCCATAACTTCTCTTTATGTGATGAATTCCGGATAAATTCTTCAGCTGGCAACTATTGTCAGGTCAAGTCACCCTATTTCACACTAGTGCAATTAACTTTCTTTGCCTAAAATCAACTCTATATTTATCCCTTACAGTTTCTGAGCTTCCTATATAGTCACACTTCCTACAATAGATTTACTTACATCTTTCCACAATTACTTGGAGAAATTTCCTTTGAAATTAATACATACAAATTATCTCAGAACATTTAGTCAAAGAATGACTCAATTATTTGTATGTTAATAACATTCTCAACTGCTACTAATATTCACTTTTAAATATCTATAAAAATCTATCCATTACTAAAGTTATCATTCAAGTAATAATTCCCTATTTAGAATATTGACATCAGAGGATTTTAAACATTTAATGTTAAACACAACACTTTGTTTTCTTCTCCTATCATCCATCTATCAACTTATCTCATTGATCTTACCTATCCATCCCATCTATCCATCTATCTACTTGAGACAGGGTCATGTTCTGTGACCCAGGCTATAGTTCAGTGGTACAATCATAGCTCATTGTATTTTTGACCTCTTGGGCTCAAGCAATCCTCCTGCCTCAGCCTCCAATAGCTGGAACTACTGGTACACAACACTAAGGCAAGCTAATTAAAAACATTTTTTTTGGTAGAGACAGGGTCTCTTTATGTTGCCCAAGCCGGTTTTGAACTACTGGGATCAACCAATCCTCTCGCTTCAGCCTCCCAAAGTACTGGGATTACAGGTGTGAACCATGAAACCAGGTCTAAACTCTCCTTTTATTAAAAAAAATAATAATAATGCTTCCAAATCCTATTGCTCTAAAAATACACTTAGTTCCACACAACACTAACATTATCAATGAATTCCTGGATTTTCTTTGAGCAGCTCTAGAATTAATGTTAATACCAATTTTTCTTCTCTGTCATTTACTGCCATATAGTATCTCAAAATTATTAAGAAGTGAAGCAACTACTATTAATTTTAAAAAAGATTAGGCGGTTCCACCTTAACGTTTTCAAACCTTTATAATTGGACATACTTGATAAAAGCTAAAAAAACACTTTACTAATCTAGGAAAATGGCTCACTGTTGTGCTTTGGCCTGAACATTAGCCCACTAGTCTAATGATACAGAGGTCAATAATTCTCCAAAAATACATAACAATTCTTAAGTGTATGACCCTACCAACAAAGCATCAAAATACATGAGTCAAAAACTGATAAAACTGCAAAGAGAAATCCATTATTATGGTTGAGGATTTCATCAAAAATGGACAGATTCAGTAGGAAGTCAATAAAAACAGTTGACCTCAACAGTACCATCAACCAACTTGATACAACTGACTATAGATGGCTTTATCTAACAATAGCAAAATAACACATTCTTCTCAAGCCCATACAGATCATTCAACAAGACAGATCACATTCTGGGCCATAAAACACACTTAACAAGTTTAAAAGAAATGTCTGCTTTTACAGACCACAATGAAATTAAACTAGAAATCTAGAAATCTGTAACAGGAAGATTAGAAAAGTCCCTAAATGCTTAGAAATTAAACAATACAATATTAATAAACACATAGGTCAAAGAAGAAATTGCAAAAGAGATTTTAAAATATTTTAAGCTAAATGAAAAAAATATAACTTATGACAATTTGTTGGATGCAGTGAATGCTGTACCCAAAGAGGTATTTATAGCATCGAATGCATAAAAGGCAACCAAAAACCATTAATTTAAGCTTCCACCTTAGAAAACAAGAAAAAGAACAAAAACAAGAAAAAGAACACCCAAAGCAGAAGAAAATAAACTTAAAAATTAGAATGAAAAAAGTCAATGAAATTGAAAACAGAAATTCCATAGAGAAAAATAAGCAAAACCAAATGCTGTTTTCTTTGAGAAGATCAATAAAATTAATCAGTCTCTAGCCAGGGTAATTAAGGAAAAAAGAGAGAAGACATAAATTACTAATAACAGAAACAAAAGAAGGATCTCACTACAAATCCCATGAACATTAAAAACATAATAAAGGAATACTATGTAACAATGCGTGACTACAAACTTGACAACCTAGATGAAATGGGCCAATTCTTGAAAAATACAATGTGCCAAAAGTCACACAAGGAAAAAGAGACAATTTGCATAGGTATATATCTATTTTAAGAACTGAATCAATAATTAATAACCTTTCAAAACAAAAAGCTCCAGATGGTTCATAGGTTAAAGTCTACCAAATATTTCCAGAAGAAATTATACCAATTCTTTATAATCTCTTCAGAGATAAAAGAGATGGACTACTTCTTAACTCATTCTATGAGGTCAGCATTATCCTAACACAGAAACCAGACAAAGACATCACAAAAAAACGAAAGACCAATGTCCACCACGAATAATAGCAAAATCCTTATAAAAATATTAGCAAATCAAAAGGTAACTATATAAGATGATGGATATGTAAATCTGCTTGACTAAAGGAATCATTTCATCATGTATATTTGTATCAAAACACCATGTTTTGCAAATTAAATACAGATACTTTAAAAAGTCAAGCTTAATAAAAAGTTAGCAAATCAAATCCAACAATGTATGTACTATAACCAAGAAAAATTTATCCTAGGTATGCAAGGCTGGTTCAACATTCAAAAATAAATTAATGTAACCCATCACATCAAGAAACTAACAAAGAAAACTCACATGATTATATCAATAGCTATAGGAAAAGCATTTAATAAAGTCCAACACTCAGACACAATAAAAACTCTTGATAAACTAAAAACAGAGGCAAATTTCCTCAACTTGATAAAGATCATCTACAAAAAGTCCTACAGCTAACATCATACCTAATGGTGAAAAATCAGTTGTTTTCCTGCTAACATGAGAAACAAGGCAAGGATGTTTCCTCTCACTATTCCTTTTCATCATACTAAAATTTCTATCTAATACAATGAGACAAGAAAATAAAAAGAATACAGATTAAGAAGGAAGAACAAAAGTGTCTGCAGAACATGTGATTGACTATGCTGAAATTCTGAAAGAACCAACAAAAGAACTTCAGGAATTAGTTGGTGATTATAGCAAGGCTGCAGAATACAAGATTAATATACACAAAAGTCAGTTACTTTCCTATATACAACAAAAGTGGAAAAACACAATACCATTTTCATCAGTACACAAAAAATGAAATACTTAAGGATAAATCTAGCAAAATATGTATAAGACATATATGAGGAAAATTACAAAACGGATTAAAGAAATCAAAGAACTAAATAAATGAAGAGCTATTCAATGCTCTTGGATAGAAGACTACATATCTATCAAGATGTCAGTTCTTCGTAAATTAAGAGTAAATGTAATCACCACCAAAAAAACCACAGCAAGTTTCTTTGTAGATATTGACACACTGATTCTAAAGTTTATATGGATACTCAGAATAGCCAACACAATACTGAAGAACAAAGTCATGCGATTGACACCACCTGACTTCAAGACTTCCTATAAAGTTATGGCAGTCAAGACAGTGTGGTACAGGCAAAAGAACTGACAAATAGATCAGTTGAAAATAATAGAGAGCCCAGAAATAGGCTCCCACAAATATAGTCAACTGATCTTTAACAAAGAAGCAAAACCAATTCAATAAAAAAAAAAGGATAGTCTTTTCAACAAACAGTGCTGAAACTAGACAAGCAAATGCAAAAAAAAAAAAAAAAAAAAAAAAATCTAGACATAGACCTTACAGCCTTCACAAAATTTAACTTAAAATGGATCATAGAGCTTAACGTAAGACACAAAATAATAAAACTCCTAGAAAGTAACATAAGAGAGTATCTACACGACCTTGGGTATGGCAATGACATCTTAGACACATCATCAAACTATAATCCATGAAAGAAATAACTGATAACTGAACTTCATTAAAATTAAAAGCTTTTACTCTATGAAAACACTATCAAAAAATAAGACAAGCCATAGACTGGGGAAAATATATGTAGAAGACATATCCAATAAGCACTGTTACTAAAAACATACAAGGAACTCTTAAAACTCAATAATAAGAAAACTTGATTTTTAAAATAGGCAAAAGATCTGAACAGATACCTCACCAAAAATATACAGATGGCAAATAAGTATATGAAAAGATGCTCAACAGCTTATCTAATACGGAAATACAAAGTAAAACAACAAAGAGATACCACTACACACCTATCTGAATAGTCAAAATTCAATTCACTGACAACACCAAATGCAGGATGTGGAGCAACGGAAACTCTCATTCACTGCTGGTGAAAATACAAAATGACAGAACCACTACAGAAGATAGATGGCAGTTTTTTACAAAAGTAAACATATTCTTATCAGACAATCCATTAATTACACTCTTATTTACCCAAAGAAGTTGAAAACTATGTCCACACAAAAATTTGCACATGGTCCAAGTTCCGCATATGTTGAGGGAGGAAGTGTCATGGGAAATCTCTGTATTTACCATTAACTTTTGCTGTGACCCTAAAACTGTTATAAAATGCAGTGTTTTTTTAAAAACAGAAAAGTGACAAGCGAAATTACCTTTACTTGATATTGTAAGTAAAAGGTTTTCCTTAAAAGAAAGAATTAACATGGAAACCATCATTCTCAGCAAACTGTCACAAGAACAGAAAATCAAACACCGCATGTTCTCACTCATAGGTGGGTGTTGAACAATGAGAACACATGGACACAGGGAGGGGAGCATCACACACTGGGGTCTATTGGGGGGAAATAGGGGAGGGACAGCGGGGGGTGGGGAGTTGGGGAGAGATCGCATGGGGAGAAATGCCAGATACAGGTGATGGGGAGGAAGGCAGCAAATCACACTGCCATGTATGTACCTAAGCAACAATCTTGTATGTTCTTCACATGTACCCCAAAACCTAAAATGCAATTAAAAAGGAAAAAAAAAAAAAGAAAAGAAAGAATTTTTAAAACAGAAGAAAAAGACCAAAAAAAAAAAAAAAAACAAACAAACAAAGAGACTGGGCAGGGGATTCAGTAAATTACCTATAAGTACGTGAAGATGCCCAACCTCACTCATAAGAGAAACATAATTAAAACAATGATAAAATAACATTTTTTTCCTATGAAACTGGCAAAAAGTCACGTTTGAAAACACATATTAACAAAGCAAAGATGAAGTAAGTTGGCTCTGTGTGCTGCTGGCAACAATGCAAATATCATTATGCAGCAAGATCATATAGTCATTTACCCTTTGACACAGCAATCCTATTTCTAGAGATTTGTATTTAACACAGGCACAAAAATACAAAACAACAACTGCATATACTCCCTGTAGCTCTACTTTTAGTGGCAAGACTGAAATAACGTAAATCTCCACTAACAGAAGACTGGTTGAACAATGTACCACATAATCACACAATGAAATGCTATGTAACTACAAAAAAGGGACATCTGGGCATAAAAATAATAATAATAGTGAAAATGGATTACAGTTAGAGAAATCAGTAAAAATTCATGGTTAGCTTAATACAGATATAGATGGTAACTAGAAATATTTCTATATGCCAGTTAGTATACACACATATACTTATTTGCTTCGCTAGCTGAGAGGTCCTAAAAGAAACAATAGCCCAGTAGCACAAACACAGCTACCACCCAGACTTTGGTTACTAATACAATTGTTCAAAAAGAAACCAGGGCACATACACATGCTCATTCTCTTGCTGTGTGTGCCTGTGCACAGGTGTCTCAGAAAACTGAGACACATGTTATTGGAATCCACCCATTATTCTGTGAGGAAGCCCAAGCTATCCAAGTGAAAAGACCATATAGAGACAAACAGAGGCCTCTAGCTCACAGCCAGCACTGATTGCCAGACAGGTGAGTGAATAAACCTTCAAGTGATTCCAGCTTGTGTGCTTCCAGTACATTAGCTGAGGCCCACGTATCAAGAGGAAAAGACATCCTCGCTGTGCCCTTTCTGAATTCTTGACAGAATTTGAGCGCATAATAAATGGTGGTTTTATATCAAGGAATAGCAACTGGAACAACTCTTAATGCTATCAAAGAATACATTTGCAGATCGTATTAGTCTAAAACTTAAAAGTTTTTTCCATATAAAATGAAAATATATATCTATTTTAGAAAATCACCACATTTATCTCTGAACCACATATTCATTATTGAATTTCTACCAATTGGTAGATACACCGTATCTCATCTTATACTCTTATCGTTCTCTCTAAGCCTTTTCTTTAGAAATAAATCAATGACACTCATTTGATCTATTTATCCCTGCAGTGAAAAATAGAGCTTCCTAAATGTTTACACTGGTGACTTTCTACTATTTCTCTTTTGCATTAAAACTATGTTTTATTCTTTCCAAAGAATTTTTTTATGTACTTCTTCACTTGGTTCTCATAATAACTTGTGATAAACAGGCACGTGCATCTATTGTATAGGTTAAAAGACAAAGTCAAGAAACTTACTCAAGATATAGTTAGTAACAATGTTAAGGCCTTCTAACTTAAAAGGCCTCCACTGCAAGAGTCCTGCTAATTATAACAGCTATAGTACTAACCCTTCCCCTACAGTCAGTGCCATTTTTTTCCCCTCATCTCAGCCAGAAGTATCAAGATGTAGAAAAAGAACAAGGGAAGGCCAGGTGCAGTGGCTCACAACTATAATCTCAACATTTTGGGAGGCTGAGGCAGGAGGACTGCTTGAGCCTGGGAGATGGAGGCTGAAGTGAGCCATGTTTGCGCCACTGCATTTTAGCTTGGCAGGGAGAGTAAGATCCTGTGCCAAGAAAAAAAAGAGAAAGAAAAGAACAAGATAGGGGATGGCAGGGGAAGAGGGGACCATAAGATAACTGAGGAGGCAACTGTGAAACAAAACTAATAATTACATGGGCATTCTAGGAAGCACAATTTCCAAAGACAGTAAACTTAATACTACAGATATTTTTCAATTCAGTATAAGACACCTCGAATAAGTTTAAAGTTGGATAATCAACTTGAGACTGAGATCTAAAAAAGTAATTTGAGTGTGGTCATCTTAAATAGATTCAGGATAAACATCAAGTCTAAACAAATTATCTGTTTGAAGGTAAGCAATCAGGTTGGGGTGGGGTAGGAAACATAAACAAATGACAGAATGGTCCTTTGAAAAAAATAGTGGGCAAGGGAAAGAGAACAACATTCCGAAGTCTCAAAAAAAAAAAAAAAAAAAAAAAAAAAACACCTTGAGGTGGGAAAAAAAAACCTCTAAAAATGACTTTTTCAGGAACCAAAAAAGTTACTAAAATTACAGGTTAAGAAAAAATATTTAACAGTTGAAATTATTAACATGTAATAGAAACTTAACATTAGTTAAAATGTTATTCCAATTTTAACTAATGTTAACGGTTAAAATGTTATGCTGTTTGGTTTTTTTGGGTTTTTTTTTGAGACAGAGTCTTACCCTGTCACCCAGGCTGGCATGATCTCAGCTCACTGCAACCTCTACCTCCAGGCTCAAGCAATTCTCCTGCCTCAGCCTCCCAAGTAGCTGGGATTACAGGCATGAGCCACCACACCTGGCTAATTTTTGCATTTTTAGTAGAGACAGGGTTTCACCACGTTGGCCGGTCTGGTCTCAAACTCCTGGCCTCAAGTGATCTGCCTGCCTCAGCCTCCCAAATTGCTAGGATTACAGATGTGAGCCACCGCACCCAGCTATCCCAATTGTTTTAATTTCATATAGGAGAGGACAAACAACAACAAAAAAACTTAACATTTTAAAAACAAAGATCACGAAAAAGTTCTGGAAATGAATGGTGGTATTGACAGTGTAAACGTACTTAATGCCAATAAACTGTACATCAAAAAATTATTAAATTAGTAAACTTTATGTGTACTTTACAATAAAAAATGAAAATAAAAACAAGGTCAATAAATAAAAATAAATTTAAGACCACTGCTCTTGCCCATGTGCTCTGACATAAGAACTTAGGTAAGAAATACTAACTCCTAGATATCTTCCCACAATGATGAAATATCTCATTCTTTCTTGAATGTAGCCACAAAGGTTCTGTTAAGAGACCAGGATGCCCTATAGCACCTTTATGTCTCCATTACCAATAAATGCTTGACTATTCCTCCTGACTCTATATTTAGGGGTTTAATTTTGCTTTCAAAGCTAATTTATCTTTTGTGCTCAAATTCCATAAAATAGCAAGTCTCTGTCATACAAAAAGAAAATACAACTACATTTGAACTTGAGAAGCTCTACTGATTAAATGCAACTATTTCCTACTGACTCTACCTCAAATATGCCTCTCATTTTTCAGTTCCACTGTATTAAGTCTGATTCACATCACCTAGACCAGCCCTTTCCAACAGAGACATGATGCAAGCACTTAGGCAATTTTACAATTCCTGTTGTCAGATTAAAAAAAAAGAGAGAAACAAGTAAAATTAAAATATTGATAACATTATTTTATTTAACCCCGTATATCCAAAATTATTGCCCTCCCAACATATAATCAACATTTCAAAATGAGATATTTTGCTTTCTTTTCATACTAAGTCTCTGAAATTCAGTTTGTATTTTATATTTATGGTACACCTCAATTCAGACTACCCACACTGGACAGCACAGACCAGAAGGGGTTCTCAATCATGGCTGCATACCAGAACCACTTTCCATTAATTCAGTAAGTGAACTTACTGGTTCCAGGGCCTGGAGGGAAACTGGTGAGCAGACAGATCTCAGCACGTAAGTCTCTTTTCTCTAATGCTAAACTGAGTTTGGCACACCAGACCTCTGATAATCTGGTCCTAATCTACTTCAGCCTTCATCTCACATCCACATGTTATCATTTTTATAACCTAGGCACACAGTTTCACAAGTTTCTCAAACACATTAGTCCTTTAAAACTAATTTACAGTTTTTGTGTAAAAAAACAATTTACAGTTGTTGTGTTGGTTTTCTCTTCTTCCCTCCCCTCTAACACCCCAACTCTTTCAACACCCACTCCAAGTGGCATTTTCCCTGAAGCGTTCCCTGGTTCTCCAGGTAATTACTTACTCTCTCCATTGTGTATTTTCCTCATATCTTTCTGACATACTATTGCATGCTATAGAATTAGAAATTATCCATTTATGAATTTGTCTCACCACAAGATCAGGGGTTATCAACCTCACAAATTCAGACACATTGGAGTTGACATCAGTGACAGAGAAGAGGAATTACCGCTAATTTGCTGAAAATCACACCCATTCTATCTTAGCTATGCCTATGTAATCTACGCTATAGCTGCCCTAACCTAAGCCTGATCTTCCTATAGAAATGCATTACGTGTAGATCAACAGTCACACGTGTTGTAGCAGGAATGATCAGTATAAAAATGATCAGTATCTGTTACCTGTCATACATAACACTAAAAATAAGTAATACTGGCCAGTTGTGGTGGCTCATGCCTGTACAGCACTTTGGGAGGCTGAGGAAGGTGAATCACGAGGTCGGGAAATTGAGACCAGCCTGGCCAACATGGTGAAACCCCGTCTCTACTAAAGATACAAAAAATTCAACGGGCATGGTGGTGTGTGCCTGTAATCCCAACTACTCCAAAGGCTCAGGCAGTAGAATCCCTTGAACCCAGGAGGTAGAAGTTGCATGCACTCCGGCCACGCACTCCGGCCTGGGTAACAGGTTGAGACTCCACCTCAAAAAATAATCATAATAATGATAATTAATACCCTGATGTCCTAGCTTATTAACAGCTCTATTTAAGTTTAGATAGTGTATTACCTAAAACCTGATCACTATGGATACTGGTAACTCTATCCAGATCTTAGGTATAAATGATGCTCAGTGCCTTTGAGGGCTTTCTCATCTAGGGAAAGCAAGAATTGGGCTCTAAATTTCTTAACAAAATGCCAACTTTGCTGTCCTAACTTTATTTAATGAGTATAAACACCTTTATGATAAACAACACACTTACATTTAGGTATCTGTCCAAACAACCTAAATCTCCGAGGCTGACGTTCACCTTCTATAAGAGCCTAAAGACAATTTCTATTAGAGAGAAAAAGCTAAGCACCATTTCAATACCAGTATATATCATTTATTACGCAGTTATTATGGAACAGTAAATCATGTTACGTTTTTCACATGTATTTTCTTCACAGCAACACTGACAGCCAGCATTTCCATTTTACAGATAAGGAGACAAGCAGAGTTTAACAATTCCTAAAGTAATATGCTCTAAATACGGATTCCAGATGTTTGCTCCTTACACTAATAACAATTCATCTAGTAGTATGCCAGAGTTTGTATTGACTCATAAGAACTGATTTGATTTAAATTTTTAGAAATTCTGGAAGCCACTGTTAAACACAGCCATGATTAAACAAATAAACTATTATAAACAAAGGTAATAATTACTCAGAACTCATAGTACATTTTATTCCTGAGGTTATTTACATTTTGTGTGTGTTTATAATACACATAATGGGAACACTGTATATAACGTCACTTAGCATCTCTTCCCAACTATGCATCTGTCAGTGATGTCTCTGAAAGCTTGAAATGGACCACGGTGGGAGTATTTATATCAAAGAATTGGCAAACCCTACAAAGCATGGCTTTCTTTTTCAGAGTAGCTATACATTTACCAGAAGGCCACTGAGGTTATCTTGGTATTTTGAATCAATAGGTTATTTCAAAATGTAATATACATGCTTAGCCCCAACCCAGAAATTCTGATTCAGTAGATTAGGGGTGGAATATTGGCATGTGTATTTTGAAAAAGATCTTCCCTCAAATGGAATTTTAATAAAAACCTCCAGTTGAGAACTATTTGAGATTTTTAAGACTGTATTACTACATCACATTAGACATTAGAAAACTATATACTTAAAACTATATTGCAAGAAATAAGCTTTAAAAATTATAATACTGTCAGGGCTTTTCTTACCATGGGTCAAAAACAGCCATAGAAAGCTTCTACATACCTCAAATGATTAAAGAAATTGTTGCTTATATAATTCAGTAACTTTCATAAAAAGACTATATGATAGGACAACTGGGTATCCACATACAAAATAATAAGGCTGAACTTTCACCACATCATAAATAAAAATTAGCTCAAAATGTATCAAAGACTTAAATATAAGAGCTAAAACTATAAAATTCTTCAAAGAAAACATAGATGTAAATCTTTGTGACCCTGGATTAAACAATAGTTTCTTAGATGGCACCAAAAGCACAAACAAGCAACAATAAAAACAACAAAAACAAAAACAGATAAATTGGATTTCACCAAATTAAAAATGTGCATGCTTTAAAGGACGCCATCAAGAATGTGATGACAACATACAGAGTGGGAGAAAATATCTGCAAGTTATATATATAAATTACATGTATAAATAAGGGACTTGTATCCAAAATAAAGAGAACACTTATAACTCAATAATAAAAAGACAACTCAATTTTTAAAAAGGGCAAAGGATCTCCAAAGAAAATATACAAACAGCTAATAAGTACACAAAAAGATGCTCAACATCATTAGAATGCAAAATGCAAATCAAAACCGCAATTACATTATCATTACACATCCACCAGGATGTCTATATTCACAAAGTTGGATAACAAAAGCGCTGGTGATAATTTGCAGAAACTGGAGCTTTCAGATGCTGTCAAAAATATAAAATAATACAGTGACTTAATGAAAGTCTAGCAGTTCCTCAAAAGGCTAAACATACAGTTACTGTAGAAATTGGCAATTCCACTCCTCAATATAAACCCAATAGAAATAAAAACACATCCATATAAAAACTTGTATATTAATGTTAACAGCAGCATTGTACACAAGAGTCAAAAAGCAGAAAAAGCCCAAATATCCATCACTAAAGAGTGGATAAACAAAATGTTGATGTTATCAATCCAGTGTAATATTATCTGACAAAAATAAGGAATAAAATACTGATGCATCCTACACTCTTTCATGAACCATTAAAAACTATGCTAAATGAAAGAAGCTAGTCACAGAAGATCACATATTTTATAATTCCACTTTATATGAAATATATAGGCAAATCTATAGAGAGAGAAAGAGAATTTACTGGTTGCCTAGGGCTGGTGGCTAGGAGGGCAATTGCTGAAAAGTTTGAGGTTTCCTTATGGAACAATGAAAATATTCTAAAATTGACCATGGTAATGGTTTCACAACTCTAATAATATACTAAAAACCACTTTTAATGAGTGAATTGTATGGTATGTGAAATACGGTATACATTTCTAGAAAAAAATTAGCTCTAGGAAAGATTTCCATTCCTGACAAACACTTATGTTTTCTTTTATTCAATGAACTACATTATAAATTTTATTTCTCTTGACTTCGCTGCCAACAAACTCACAGCTAAAATTTGTGGTCATATGTGCTTTTTTTTACCTCAACTTTTTAGTTCAGTTTGTTAACCCCATGTGTTTTGCTTTCACTGTTTTAATTTGCAAATGTTCTACTGCAAGCCACTTCAATCTTTCTTGGAAGCAGATGTGATAGCCAGCTGAATTCTGAAAACTAAAATACTCATGATCCCCAACAAGGTATAAAATCCCTACTAAGTTCAGTTTGAGTGCTGCCAAGCAATCCCTTTCATCTTAACTACCATAAAGAACTGAACCAGTTTTCCCATAAATTACATTAAATTTCCCTCTAAATTATATTATCCACATAGAACATTATAATGTCATATTGCATATTTACCATATATTTAGCACACAAATAATATTTAAAATGAAACTTAAATGAACAAATCACTATTAAAGTTTAACTTTGTTTTGGGAAATTCAATCCTACCCTAACAGGCGAGGATGACTCCTCTGTATTTCGTTTCTGGGACTCAGTGTCCACATCTTGGCGCTTGTTCTTCATTCTTTCTCTAAGATCCCCTGTAGGTCTTTCTGGTGACCTTTGAACCAAAACAACAACAAAAAAAAACGAAACAAAACAACAAAAATCTATGTTTATATATTAATAACATTTTCTATGTATTTACAGAAATAACCTCACAAATCTCAATATACTTTTTCTGACCCTGACTCCTAAATTTCTGAAAAATAAGTTCACCTTAAATATGATATGCAAAACATAAGCAACACTTACAGTTTTTCTCGCATTAACAATAAAAATGTGTATGTTAAAATTCCATGAAATGGCAGGTACTGGTGATGTGAATAAGGAATTACATGTGAACTGAGAAAAAGGAATTAATAGCTTGACTTGTTTTCCTATTAATCATATAACTATATTAGTTACATGTGGAAGCCAAATATAATACTAACGCAAAGTTTTAAACTATAAAGTTGCAAAATTAATCTAGAGGTAGCAGCATTATTACATATACATGCAAGATATACAAAGATATTACAAGACATAAGTTTATATATACATGCATGTGGTTGGATGCAACGTTAACAACTGAGAAAATACTTTTCAGAATCAAAGCATATATAGGAGCTTTATAATTTTTCTTAAATTTTATTTCAGAATAAAGACAGAAAAGGAGTCAAAGCAAAATTTTACAACAGTAATTTTCAAATTCTGTTGCAAATTTTTTTTAATTGAAAGAAAAACACATATTTATACTCAGCAGTGGTAAGGCTTTATTATTTATACTAGGAATTTGACAGCATATGGCTATTCAATTATTTTCACTATCAGTTGGAAAAAACAAAGGAGAGACGGAAAACACCTTGCCTTTAAAGACTATTTCTAGAACACCTTTAAAACAAGGCAAAAGTTAAAAATGTTCTGTTCCTCTTTGACTACAAAAAAGTAGTCTATTAAAAAAATATGATCAAATCACATAAACATTCACATCTATTTCAAGCAGCCACTGATCAAATCAATTCCTTGATTTTATGAATATAAATCATAAGGTTAGTGAAGAAATAATTTGAGTTAATTCACTTTAAAGGATCTCATTAATGTTTACATGCACATTTAATAGGTGTATTAAATGTTTTAACAGTTAAAGCTAAACTTCAAGCTAGAACCTCTTTTTAAGAACCAGTACTTAAGAGCTTTAAATTATGATTATGATGTACATGTAAATCCTGTGTGCCCCGGTTTCTTTTATATTATATAATAAAACAGTTTATTATGAACTTGTTTCTATCCTAAACAGCACCCAACAGAGTGAATGTTGTACACACAGCAAATTCTCAACAAATTACTTAAGTCTTGTAAATAAGCATATAAGTGAGCATTTTTAAAAATACATTGCTTTTCTTCTCATCTTTAACTCACATTATGAAATATATTTTTCCTCCCTACAAAAAAAATGCACAAACACAAAAGAAGTTAACAGATGGAAAAACACGCACAAAATAGCAAAATTATAATAAATATCCTTTATTCTAAGTCTAGTAATGACATTACTTTTCCCCATTATAGACAAATTTCTCCAACCATTTTTCTCAAAATTATTTCTTAAATAAAAATTGAGTCAGCTAATAAATTTCAAAGATGAATTTAAAAAAATATTAAAAGTGTAGTATTAATGTAAGCAAAACATTAAAATTATGGAAATAGTTTCACCATGTAAGTATCCACATGTATACATACATATACAATAACACTAATTTTCCCACATTAACAGAAGTGACAAATGACAATCTAAATACAAATAAAACAGTATTCAGAATCACAAATAAACTAAAATATACAATGGTAATGTGAAAAGGAAGTTAGCTAATTTGAGGGTTTGAATTTTAAATTCTACTAAATAAAATCTACCCATACCCTACCCCACCCCTCAAAAAATCACCCAACTAATAAAAAGAAAAAAAAAAATCTCCAGTTGCTAATGTTCAGTTTTTAGAGTGTTGCTATGCTATAGCCAAAACAATCAGCATAACCAATTTTGGAACTAGGTAAATCATTTGTTTACCAAGTTACAACTGTTTTTGTGACAAATTTTATATATATTTCATCTTCAAACACCATAAAAGAATCATCATGAGGGACCAAAAGAAAAATAAAAGGTCTTTATTAAGCAAGTTTAATCTAGCCAAGCCTTTACTAAAGGCAAAATGATGTTTGAAAGATGGAGTACATTTATCCACATATAAATATGCATTTTCATTAACATTAACACTCTGTGTTAAGGGATTTAGGAAATGCATTTTAACCTACAGAATTTGTACAAAATTCAAATTCAGAACATCTTAAACAACTAAAATTACACCCAATTTTAATTTTACTATTTTGAGAGTTAAAAATAGTCTAGCCTCACTAAAAAGAAATTCAGACACCATGAAATTCTGCTGTCTTAAGCATCAATTTAATACATAATTGGGGGAAAAAAAGTAATACACATATTACAAAAAGATCTATTGTCATAACAAGTAAATACTGAATAAGTTAATTTTAAAGCAAACATTTTACTAATCTTGAAAATAAAAACAAAAAGATCTTGTCAATCTTTGACTACTCATAAGACTACCACCAATACGAAAAATCTGACCAAATGTATGGTTCTACTTCAGATTTTTATACTCGATAATTACAAAAGCCATCTTCTAATAGTACATAAACAATTCAAAGTTCTCAGTTTACCTTCTATAATTGCTGCTATAACCTTTACCACGAGGTGAAGGGCCATGTACGAATCTACATGTGTTTCCATAGAGGCAGTTGCCAGTCTTCAGCCAGTTACGGCACTGTGTCTAAGAGACAGATATTACTATGTGAATTTCATATTGAGTTCTGGAAAAAAAAATACTAGTGGGACAAAATTAAAACAAATGCCATCAAAATTCCAGCTAACCTGTGAGATATTACTCCCCAAATAATAAAAACTTCAGGAAAAAAATATGAAAAACCCATAAACCTTAGCACCTTTGAAAAATTTACTGAGCCAACATTCCTGCAATAAAACAACCTGTTCACCTTTACGATACAAATGAGCATTTCAACAACAGAATTCTAAGAGAACCCCTGTGACTATACTAGTGACAACTCACCTCTGGTGTACTGCCAGTGCTGGGTCCAAGCCTCTCAAATACACTGGGTCTTCGGGATGTGCTATCAGATATGGTCTTGGTATTTTCCACTGTGACCTTCCTTCTAATTTTTGACATTTTGTACTACTTTAACCAAAAAAGAAAGAGGCAAAACTGTAAAATTCTTCAGTTTTAAATAACTGAGCCCACAACTTACAAGTAGATAAAACTACAGGTAACAGTGTAAAATTATAGGGGATTTTCCTTGGGAGATTAAAAAAGGCATAGGAGAGGCCACAGGTAAACAGAGATAAGGTATCTTCTAAAACATGTCTCACTGGTGAATATATGATAGCTGTGAAATCTGTTGGCTAGAATTGTACCTCTTCTGCCGAGTGAACAAATATCCTACTCACACAGTGAAGTTTTCATAGTACAATCAACCTCAGAAGACATAGTACAAAATCTTTACCTTACAAAAGTTACTTACAAAAATTGCTTCAAAATTTAGTAACTCTAACCTCTAAGAAAAAGTTGTTAACCATCAACTGCTTTAATGAAAAAGAGTTATGCTAAAGAAAATCGGAAAATAAAATTGGGTGAAAATTCTGATAGCAGAAATTATATTTCCTAAGTTTAAGTGACAACAGTAGTTATGTTCCAAAAATCAGGTTGGAGAAAAATGAATGATATTTTAGTATTTCTTTGCCTTACAGAGATCAAAACAATTTGATCAAGCTAATTTATTTGCCAGTAACACAAAAACAAAACCCAATGTCGCTAAAGACAACTTTCAAAACAGGACAGATTGTAGAACTAGAAAAAGTCAAGGTGTTTCTATAGTCTATACTACACTGACATAAAATTCAAAGGGGTTAAAAGTAATTAACAGACTACTTTACCATTATTAGTAACAAGAAAAAAGACAAATTATGAAAATATTTTTATTTTATTTTACCTTTAAGCTCTGTTGGATTTAACGTAAACATAAAAATATTTTTTAAAAGTAAATATAACATTCAAAAACTGAAACTATAATAAAAACCTAATCCAGTGACATAATTGGATAACTGAACTAGAGATGCAAGTATCAGATAATGATAGCATAATATACATTAGAAAATAATATTGAATTCTAGACGAAGATACAACCCAGAGCATACACCACTATGGGAAGAGGGTAGAAACTGCCTTATAAGAGAAAGGAAAAAAAAAAGCACCATTCTATATCTTGCTTTATACAAACTAAGTATTACTTGAAATCTTATCAATCATCAAAAGTTACTAGAATGAATGATAGCAGCTAAAAGTTTCATTTTGTCTCTATAAAGATCACAAATGTTCTTCACTGTGGTTTCAAAGTAAAGACATATCACTTTAAAGAAAATTAAATCATGGTAGTACCTAACTGAAATTACCTAATACAGCAACAAAAAAAATTATAAACAATGTTTGGTTCTATGAGGTACTTCAGGTCCCATTTTTAAAAGAATCCAAAGAATAAGAACAACATTAGATAAATAAAAGATGGCGCATCAAGGAAGGAAAATATGAAATAATATATGGTGGCTTGCCAGGTGTGGTGGCGCACACCTGTAACCCCAGCACTTTGGGAGGCCAAGGCGGGAGGATCACAAGGTCAACAGATCAAGATCATTCTGGCCAACATGGTGAAACCCCATCTCTACTAAAAATACAAAAAAAATTAGCTGGGCGTGGTGGCACAAGCCTGTAGTCCCAAGCTACTAGGGAGGCTGAGGCAGGAGAATCACTCGAACCCTGGAGGCGGAGGTTGCACTGAGCCGAGATTGTGCCACTGTACTCTAGCCTGGCGACAAAGTAAGATGGAAGGAAGGGAGGGAGGGAAGAAGGTAGGTTGGTTGGTTTTAAATTGGAAAATCTGTATTCTTATTCATTAATATGAAATGTAATAATTCTCTTGATACAATAGCAATTAATTTTTAGTAATTTTAACAAGTTAGAGAATTACTTTACAGTAATTACAAATTTAAGAACCAGTGGAGAGCATCACATAAATAAACAATAATTTGCTGCAACATAGAGTCACTTACGTAGTAACTGTTCTTCAGGTAAGGAACTACACACCAATTCTACATACTGATGTTAGCATTGTAAGATAATCTCTGATTTAATTTTTTTAGACTCATTCTCAGTCAAAATGTGAACATAAGGAGGTAAAGCTGGTAAAATGTCCTATGTCCATTTGATTTGCTGAGCCTAAAAAACTGAAAGCTAAGAGAAGTGGAGCTGGGAAAGATCTAGAAAATGTGGAGCTTTAACTGAGAAAAACACTTTTTTTACAATATATATGCAAACATGATTCAATAAGAAGTAAATGTATCATACAATGAATAAGGAAAGTTTGAGATAAAGTTTCATTATATATTGCTATAAATATTAACATACAATATACAGTGTAATCCTTAATCATAATTTTTTTTTAAAATTTCTAAATAAACAAAATTGAATAGGTTCCAAAATCTCCTTATTTGCTAGTTATCTATAACTTAGAAAACAGGCACACCATCCTACCACACTGCCTCAAGTGGACTAACACTAATTTTTTTACTTTTCCCTCCACTGTCACTGGGAATGAGTTAGCTCTGTCCCCAACATCTCCACTACCCCCAACAAGCCTCCACTCCCAGCACAGCCTCCTTCAAAAATTTCGATGGTAATGGTTTCCAGTTAGGACAACAGGCTATTTATTATCATACTTATTATACTTAAAACATTGGTCATCTACCATCTCCTTTCTTGTTTTTCTGAGGTCTCCAGGTATTAACTCTACAGTTTCTTCTCCTGCTCTGTCCTCTGTTGCTTAATTCAGCACTACTCTCCTCCCTTGACCTATTGCTTTGCTGGCGAGAGAGCTCCTCTCCAATCCTAGACCCCTAATACAAACTTTGAAGATTTCAAGGGTTTGGATTTCTATGAAAGACAATCAAGTGAAGACTAATGATCCACTTCCTCACCTCCCTCACCCCACCCCCACATTCTTTCCACAGAGACAAAATTGCTTTTACAGGTGACATCCAGAACTACTCAAGATTCACCTACATAGTAATGATATATCCCAGGAATTTCACTTCCAACTAGTACTGTACTGAGTCTTCCAATTTAGGGAAGAAATGAAATTAAGTAAAGATGTATTCTCATTTTCTCAGAGTCCTAGAGTACCAGCCTTCGTCCTAAAGTAGCACTGCATCTGAGTACAAGGTCTGGGTTACAGCAAGGTCCTGGACAGAAAATTTAAAACAATAATAATAATAATAACAATAATACACACACGTATATTCTTTAAAATGTTCATTAATGTGGTATATATGTGTGTGTGTGTGTAAAACACCTGGTGCAAAAAGGAAAAAAGTAGGAACGGAAGGTTTCTAGCTGAAAGAATTCTTCTGATCATCCATGCAAAAACTTTCATCAGTAGTCAACAGTAAAATGTTACTTAAGTATTACTAATGAGATATTCATGAGTTTGGATAAACAAAATGCTTTATGCTTGCAAAGAACACAATTTATAACTTTAAAAATCCCATTTGTCTAAAAATATACACAATATCTACAATACAACAGAAAAACATGTCCTTTTTCATATATTAAAACTACATGTTACCAACTAGGGTGACAATTAGAATTTTCAATCCTATTTAAAACTTTGGGCCCATACAGGAAAATGAAGACCACAACAGTTAAAACGTAGACTTTAAGGAGGGGGAAAGCTTTTTCAAATTGTATCTGAACAGGCTTCAATGAGAAGTAAATGCTTCAACGTATATGAGAAAAATTAGAAACAATAAGACAAAAACGTAAACAGTAAAGTCTTTCCTCTTATAGAGAATATAAATCCAGGTCATACCAATAACTTACTAATTTACTCTTCTATGAAGGTTTTCCTCCATTTTTGTTTTTGGTTTAAGTTGCCATCACACTTCCACCCACAGCATCAAGTCTTTCCCAAACACGAGAATTATCAAAGATAGAGTGGCACTAGTGAAAATCTATTCCTTTATTTTCCTATTTCTCCTCTCCATTTGCAGAGTAAATGAGTATCTGAAGTCTTCTATCATCTTTTTATTAAAAAAGAAAATGAAAATCCAGGACACAAAGTTTGAGTCTATTAATAAAGATACAACAAAGGAGGGTCTTAAATGGGAACTGCTCCCTTGCCCCAGGAAACTTACAATATTACACTGTACTCAGAGGTTCACATTATAATTATGGCTGAGAAAGGAGAAGCATACAAGAGAGACTCTTTTTGAATAATGATTCCAGAAGCTCAATTATGAAAATCTTGTCAATAAACACATATCCCTTCTAGTATCTTCACTTCAATCCATAACTATCTTTTTCAGGTCTCATCTTCTGGAAGCCTAAGTGAAAGCATTTTAATCTGGATGAGTATTGGCATAATATTAGGAAATTTTCAAATAATTAGGCAATTAAAACTACATGAATGTACTAACTGGTAGGATAAATCCCTATACTCTGAATTTCTAAGATTAAAAAGGTGATACTAAAAATAAGGTATCTTCACATTTACACTTCATAATTTTAGAAAGAAAAAAATTAAGTTTATTTGATGCATAGTTTCAGAGAACATTTTAAAAAGAACTTTCTAAAACAATCTTTCAGGTTGCTTCCATAAATTAATACTAAAACCATTCCAAACTAAATTCCAAACACAATTGACAGAATTAAGCTGACTACATAGAAATTAGTGAAGCAACACTGCAGTGCTGTGCAGAAAAAATAATTTGTTAAAAAGACTGCACAGAGAACATCCCACGCTGGTAACTACTCTCAAGTGAAGTAAAAAGGACTGCAACATACAAAAATACGCACACACACACACACACATACAAGAATAAAAGACTCTATATCAACAGCAGTTAATGTTCCAACTACTACTATAACTCCACGTCTATATGAGATGGAAGAGGGAGTTGGGAGAGATGAGGAGGTGAGGAAGACTAACATCCACTGAAAACCAATTCTCTAAGTAAATGTAAGTCAATGTTTTCCTCTATGCAAATGCCAATGCATATTAAAAATATACACTGATGACTTATTACAATTTTAATAATTTGAATAGATGTTAGGATACCATCCACTTGCTGGATTTCAGTACGTTAATTCATATTACAAATGTGAAAATCATAAAAGCTTACAAATCTCAAAATACGCAATGTTCATTTCAAAACACCAGTAATCAGGAAGCCAGTAAGAGGCATACATTTGATAAAACTGAATCCTCCTAGATGCACACAGTGAAAGCCTTAGTTTCACAGCGCAATATTTTTAAAGTCACAAATTGTTACAAGCTGGCAACAGCTTTGTTAGTCTCTAGTTGAAACTGTCATCCGTTATAATCTAAATAGTTCAATAAAAATTAGAAATTGTTTGAAAATCTATAGATTGTATTCACAATACGCTCCAATATATTGTCGCTTAGGTACTAAAGCCAGTAATTTCAAATGTTACAGAACTAGACCCTGCTAACTGGCACCGCATACCCATAGACTGAACTGCATTAAGGATTTATTCTCCAACTGTACCGCGGACTTTGAAAACTAGAAGTGGAAAGATGTTTTCCAAACTTCTTAAACTAATTCTTTAAAAATCCAAAAACCTTAAGAGACTTCATACTCCCATAATTTTCAAAGTAGTTCGAATTACCTGAAAGCCCCAGAGTACAACCAAGTACCTTAAGACTCTACCCTCCACAAACAAGATCTTACCAATTACCATTCAAGTATTATCAACTCTGAATAATTTTCATACCACGTAAGTTGCATTAGCCTATTATACTGAGATAATGCCAAACAGACTCGCTCCTTTCATTCCACTTTCCCCCGTTTCTGACAGTTGCCAAAACTACCTACCTAAAGCATGTGAAGATAAAGTACCACTCAATTCCCAGGACCTAAATCGTTATCACTGCTGAGAAAAAAACATGACCAATCACAAGATGTTTTTCTCTAACAGGTCTGGGACGCGTATAGAGGGAGATTCTAAATCTAAGCCCAAATTGCTGCACCCTTCCATCGCACACAAATGCGAATACCATACAAGGGTTCCCGTGCGTACATCAAACGGTAATGAGAGCACAGCCTATTGTCTGAGTCTACCTATCTCCCTTAGACAAATACCAGAATCATAACCACAGCGAGAAATTATGTGTGAGCACAGTGAGCTACTGCAGAGTTAAAGGTGGGATGCTCAATGTAAGCTAAAAATCTCAGTGACTCAAGCGAAGATGGGGGGTAACCCGGGCCTCCACATCCCGGGTCCGCCCAACGCCTTTCTCCAGATACCCACGCCAATTCACTGAACACTTACCTCCTCTCCAAGCTCTCTTCGCAAGTGCAGTCCGGAGGCACCACCGCCGCCGCCGCTCCGAGGAGCGGGGGAGGCGACTCTCTGTCCCCGCGCCTGGAACCGGGAGGACGACGACGAGGAGAAAGCGGTGCGCGTGCGGTTCCCGGGAAGCGGCCCTCGGCTAGCGAGGGGCCCCCGGGACGGCTGAGAAGCAGAACCCGCCCGCCGCCTCGCCAGGGTCAAGCGAAACTGGGTCGTAGGAAGAAAGATAACGAAGCTATTGTAGACTAAGAAAAGGCAACAATAAAAACACTATAAGGCCGCTAGAAGTACCACCTCAAAAAGCCGCCGGAAGTCAGAGGTTTGCCCTGTTCCTCTATAGACCCAGGCAGCTTCCGGCCGCCAGATTAGTCGTCAGTGCGCAGACACCGCCCTCCGTGGACACGCCCTGTAGGCGTAACGTCCCCTGCAAGGAGTGAGAGTGCGGCCGGCCCTGGAAATCAGAAAATCTGTGCTCTGTGAGAGATCCTGCGAGAGGAAACTGGGAGCCAGGGAGAACTAAAATTCCCATTTCAAAGTAAATGTAAGAGAGTTTTCTCTTTTTATTACATAATTCGTTACTATCAACAGCTGTTGTAAAAGTGCAAAATGCCGCATTTGTTGTTGAAGGAACTAGAGCCATTCATTCATTCGTTCAACAGTGTTTATTGAGCAGCTGAGCTGCAATGAGAGGCGATGTTGTCGTTTTTGACACTCCCCCTTCTTTCTGGACCATCTATCGCCTAATTACTGTGGAGCAAACGGAATGCATGGTTGTATTTCTAAAGGCACGAGCAGAAATTTATTGAAAACTTGGAGCAGAAATCTTTAATGTACTTCTGACCACCCTTTCTTTTGTTGAGTAGGATCCAATGATTGGCATGAAACTAGTTATTAAACTTGCTTGAGATGTCAGTAGGTAGACTTTTACAACTTTTTTTAAAAAGTAAAAAGACGTGAACTCTTGTTTGCCTTAATGTCAAAGTAGCACTTGTGTTCTTTGATAAAACCAAGGAATACGAAAATCTTTTATCAAAACAACGGATAAAACTTAAAAATAATCTGGTACAATGATTTGGTCTTGCTGGAATCAGTAAATTAAAATACGAATGCAGAATGATAAAATCAAGAGCATTAAACATTCCTAATGACATGCCAAGCTATTTTAGAGACTGCGGCAAAAGCTTCTTTACAAGTGGGTTTGATGTAACGCTCTGGTAGCAAGAATCCGTATGCGCCCTTATCTCGAAGTTCAATTGTAAACGAATATTTGATGCCCAAATCATAGAGCCAATCATCCGCACCTCCAGGAGCTAGGTCTGAAAGAAGAAAGAAGTTACTTTTTGAAATATAGGTGTTTCTTTTTTTATTTTTATTTTTTAATAAAGATGGGGTTTCACCATAATGGCCAGGCTGGTCTTGAACTCCTGACCTCAGGTGATACACCCACCTCAGCCTCCCAAAGTGCTAAGATTACAGGCGTGGGCCACCGCGCCTGGCCCCTAGGTGTTTCAAATTAAGTAATAAACTGGGAATTGTTTGATTTAAATGTTTATTTGTTTGGATACCTTTACATTTTCTTCAGTTTTCAGCTAATATAAACAGCTTTACAGTGAGTACCCTTGTTTATATAGAATTGCTTGTGTCTTTAGAATATTTTTTCCTAGAATAGATTTGCTAGTCTAAGGCTTTGCACTTTTTGCAATTACGACAAGTTCCCAAATGGACTTCGAAAGAACTGAATTAATTTATACCTCCATAAGCAGGGTGTGAATTTGCCCACTTCCCCATCCCATACCATCAAAAGGAATTATGAATTCTGATAATTTTATGGGTGAAAACTAATATCCAACTGTCTTGATTTATTTTTTTTTATTATCAGTGAGTTTCACATTTTGTTTGGCATATTTATTGACCATCTTTATATTTCCTATTAGTTGTCCTTCCTCATTTTTCTACTTGGTTCATTTTATCAATTGTTTATAAAAACAATATTAATGTTATTAGCTCTGTTTGGCATGTAGACCTTTTTTTCTCCTTTCATTCATTTCTCCTTTCATAAGGAATTTTTTTCTCCTTACTGAGCTTTCAACTTCATTTATGCAGAGTTTTCATATGAAAATATATGCTCTACCTGAAATTTACTTTGGTAAAAGACATGTTAATAATTCAATTAATTTTTTTCTAGGTAACTTGTTAGGTTTTCCAATCTCATTAATTGAATAATCTAACATTCTTTTTTTTTTTGAGTGCTAAATTGAGTCCAGGATATGGCAAAGTCTGGCCCAAAATTTTAATTTATAGTCTTAGCGTCTATCTAATACAGTTTGAGGAGCATCCCATGAAATCTATAATTACCAGAAGACTTGTTACAGTTTAATGCATGTTAACTAAAATGTGTAGATATTTTAGTGTTCATTATAAATACAGTTTTGACGTTTTTTGAGATGGAGTCTCGCTCTATCACCCAGGCTGGAGTGCAGTGGTGCAATCTGAGCTCACTGCTACCTCTGCCTCCCGGGTTCAAGTGATTCTTATGTGTCAGCTGCCCGAGTAGCTGGCATTACAGGCGCCCCACCATGCCCAGCTAATTTTTGTATTTTTAGTATAGACGGGGTTTTACCATGTTGGCCAGGCTGGTCTCGAACTCCTGACCTCAAGTGATCCTCCCACCTTGGCCTCCCGAAGTGCTGGTATTACAGGGGTGAGCTACCGCGCCTGGCCTCTTTTTGATTTTTCCATTAAAAGAAATGGAAAAACCTGGATTTGGCCTTCAAGCTGTAGTTTTCTGATGCCTGGTTACAGGTTTATTTTCTGCTCCTTTTTTCCCATCTCCCTTCAAGCTTCAAAAGGGCAAAATCAGTCTGTCCTCTCACTATGTATAGATAGGAGTTCATCAATAAATATCTTTCAGCAAAAATTAATCAAAACTTTTTGTTAAGAGTTTGTCACAAGCTCTTATCTGTATAATGTATATTAAAGACAATCAACTATAATGTGTATGAGTTATAGTCTTGGGGACAGACTAACACTAAAAAACACTTGATGCAAATAGAATGCCCTAGATTAGTGTAGTATACAACCTGCATAACCTTCCGTGGTGGCCCTGGGAATCAGACAAAAGTTTTATGAACTTTTCTGCTTCACTCAACTAGTATGATGCCAATTCTGTAATTCCTACCCTATTGTGATAAATATAATTTATTAAATAGCATTTTGGCTTCTTTTTAGTAACTCATTTGTTTTATTTATTTATTTTTTTTGAGATGGAGTTTTGCTCTTATTGCCCGGGCTGGAGTGCAGTGGCGTGATCTCAGCTCACTGCAACCTGTACATCTTGGGTTCAAGCGATTCTTCTGCCTTAGTCTCCTGAGTAGCTATGATTACAGGCCTGTGCCACCATGCCCAGCTGATTTTGTATTTTTAGTAGAGACACGGTTTCACCATGTTGATCAGGCTGGTCTCAAACTCCTGACCTTAAGTGATCTTCCCACCTCGGCCTCCCAAAGTGCTGGGATTGCAGGCATGAGCCACTGCGCCCAGCCAGTAACTCATTTATTTATATAGCTTTGTTCAGCACTGTCACAGCGATTATGTTTCTGTTCCTAATTATTACAATTCAAATGTATTACATATGACCCTATTTAATTTGGAAAAATTAAATACGGAAAGAAAAGCAGATCACACAGATTTCTTTAGCAGTTCAAAGTTCTCCAAGATCATAAGAAGAAATACTTACATAAGGTTTCTGAGCCACTGCCATGTGTATACATGGTATTTTTACTAGTTTCTGCAATAGCACGAACTGCTTCACTGGCTACTAGAGACTGGAAGCAAGAAGACATGGAATTTCAGTTAATGTGCAGCTTTGAAACAGGACAGGTAGAAGTTTCTAAAAACAATCATACATTAATTGAATCAAAGTGTACATGTAGAAAATCGAGATTTATCCAAAAGGCAAATTAATAAAATGAAGAAATTAACTTAAAAATGTGCACTTTGTGGCAATCACAATTGGGTGGCTTTAAACATAAACTATTCAAATATATTGAAATTTTAATTTGCAGAAAAAAATTCTCACATGCCTTTTTGGGGATTCGTTTGTTATGGAAAATGAAGTATAACTAACTACATTTCAAAGGTACTCCATTTCTGAACAAAATTATCACCAAACTTTAAATCCAGCGTCTCTAAACATATACATACACCTAATGCATGCATGACTCACTTCTTATCCTTCTCACAACTTCTGTTTTCTTCTTGTGTGAAAGGTCTAATGACTTTCACAGATTCATCAAATCAAAAAAGATTATGACTCTGGTATGGAGCAGGATAATAACAAAGACCCCCATTTGACTTCATTTTGTTCTAGCTTACAAAAATCTATTCTGAAGTTCTCACTTACCTGGAACTTTTGTGAAATTGGAACTAGCATCATGGTGTACACTGTCACCCTCTTGAAAAACTCAGAGATTTATCAGTGGATATTATTTAATGCCATTTCTTTGTTCAAAAAATAAATTTTAATGGAACCCCATTGTCTACATAATGAAATACAAATTTATTTGACATTCACACCCCTTCACAAGCCAACCTCATCTACTTTCTGATGGTATCACCCTCCACTTTTGCATCCTCTTATGGGGAACACTATCTTCTCTGCTTGGAAGGTCCTCCCTTCCCTGTCTGCCTAAAGAAATCCTCTTTCAATGCCTGTCTAAAATGTATCTAATCTTTGACATCAACAGCACTTTATTATTCATTGGTTTTTTTCCCCACTTAATAGATTGTAAATTCCTCAAGGACAGGACCTACTTTATCTCCTCACTTATCTCAGCATTTCCCTTTGAATGCATTAATGAAGCCATCTCTTGCTCTTCTAGTCAGAAGTGAGTTGTACCCTCTGTGCCACTTACTAAGTAGTTACTTTATATCACCTTAGAGTACAGCTGTTTGTAACATTTGCTAATGGTTGAGCTCCCTAACCATAACACATTCTCTTAAAGGGCAGGATTTTGCCTAATGCTTCTTTAAATATCCACTGACAAGGTAATTTACACATAATGGCTTTAACAAATATGTGTGCTGACAGTAATGAAGAAAAGCATAATTAGACCAATTCTACTTCCCAAATCATGATACATTTCCTTTTATTTCTTTAAAGATATTTTTAAAAGGTGCTTTCCTTAAGAGTTTTCCCTTGAGAAAAAAAAGTTCAAGTATCCAGTACATTTATTTCTAAATGGGCTATTTTCAGCAAATGGAAATAATCTTAATATTTGTCATCAGCAATTGCTAGCTCCTGAAATGTGACTATATTTTATTCTGTTAAGAGAGCCAGAAAAAAAAATGAGTCACTAAGAAACAAGCTACTATCTAAAACTTAGTCCCCACCCAAGAATGGGGCTGTTCCCATAACACTTTCACTGTCTGAAGAGCATCTGGGATGAGGATTTGTTGAAGCCTAGCTACAATCCTTCAAGAATCCTTGCATCTTTTGCCATCAACCCAAACATGCAGTATCTGGGACTAAAAAGTGCTAAGGAAGTAGCAGATTATGTGAGTCCTCTTTGAACTTCCTGTATTGTTCATTATGTTCCAAAAAACAGACTCTTGCCTCAATGCTAAAATTGGAGGTGCTTTAATAGGACCAAAACCCTGAGGGTCAGGGAAGTCAGGGCATAAACAATTCCTGCTGATAATACCAAAGCAATGAGTGCTGTGTTGAGACTTAATCTGTGGTGGGCTGTTGTAGGAAGCTAGTGACCACAAGCTGTTGCATGATTCCATACTCTCGTCCTTGCTTATGTGGCTTCACATGCAGATCAAGTCAAGCGGAGTCATTCCTTTCTAACCTTCCAGGAATTTGTCTGACATTTTCTTAGGGAGTCCGTTGTTGGAATAAAGTTCATGTTGTTAGAGCAAAGTACGTTGTTTATATTCCCTTAGCGAACACTGACCCAGGGTGACTCTCAACAGAATCACACCATGATTTAAAACATCTATCATTTGCCTTCTAGAGGACAGAATTTTTCCCATGGTTTTTGATTTCAACTAACTATTATTTTATTTCCAAAATGCTAATGAGAAAAATAATTAAGTAGCACTTACCAGTTCCTCATGGTCTTTGGTTTTGCTTCGGTTATAGGAATATGGAAACACTATATGCTGGGAGTATGAATGCATGCTGATGTATGCTTTAATGCGGTTGATATTTCTTCTCAAGAAACTAGCCACCGCCTTGACTTCTGGTTCTGACTCAGGATAAAGTCCACAGTAGACTTCTGAGCATGAGAAACTGGATGCACCTTCCTCTGTAGCAAAATTGATAAGGTGAAATTATGAGGGAATGCACATACTATTTTAATCTGTGGTTTCCCAGGCAATGTATTCTTCTAATATCTATGTTGCAGCATTTTTAGATGAATGGATTAGGTAGGGCTCTGTAAAGAGCATATTTCCACTAAGTGTTGTTTATGTTTCTTTTGAAGTCAAATACTTATCTGCTTACGTATCTGACCTTCTAACAGTCATTCCCAGTACCTGTCTCCTTTGCAACCTTGAGGAAGTGGCTAAGAAAGTCTCAGAGATGCCAGCCCTGTTTCTGGACTTCTGGTTATATGAGAAAAAATAAACCCCATTTTCCTTAATCCACTGTAAATTTAGTTTTTCTGATATTTGTAATTTTAAAGCAACCCATTAATATCACCCATAAAAGAAAAGCCTCACTTCAGAACTCAGAATATGTAAGTCCGCCTTCAGTGCTACTTTTAACTTGCGAAAGTGGTTTAGCAAATAAAATGGGATGGTGATATTTGTTGCCAGACTCACGTTCATTCATTCCTTTGACAGATTATAGTTCATATCACTTCAGGTAATACACTGCCTTCCAACACTTCCCCCCTCTGTCCCTAATACACAAAAGTGAAACCCCATCAAGCTGCATCTGCCACAAGAGATTATTCCCTCCTGGAAACAGTTGAGGACTCAGGATTCGGTCTGATTCTTGTGCTTTGCCAGTCTGAATCCCTTCAAGGATAACTTGAAATCAATACTAAGAGTCTAGTCTCAGTCTAGCTGCTCTCTTGAACAGACAGTAAGAATAGTACTACTACCATCTGACACCTGCGGAGCACATGCTGTACATCAGGAACTCTGCTAAGATTTTTGCCACATCTCATTTAATTCTTACAACAACCCTATGAAGTAAATACTGTTATTTTAGGAGATGCAATCTGGATATTCTTGGTGGTAACCATTCTTCAGACTAGGAGGCTATACAGCATATTGTTAAGCACCCAATTACTTGATTCTAAATCTTGACTTTACCATTTATTAGCTGTATGGCCTTGGGTTAATTTTTAAAAATCTATCTGTATCTCAATTTCCTTATCTGCAAAAGTTAAAAAATTATATATTAAATGTAGATTGAATGAGGTTTAAACGAGCTAGTTCATACAAAGTGCTTTGTACAGTGCCTGGCATATAGTATGTATGTGTTTCATAACTGTTGCTGTTTATCATCATCATCATCATCATCATCATCATCATCATCATCATGTGAACTGAGACCTGAAGGAAGCCAGTGTGCACCACAGAGAGGAGAAGGGGAGAGGAAGGATTCGCTGAGCCTCCCTAGGGCTTCAGGCCCAGTTCCTGTCTGTTTCTGAGTCTAGCTGCATCCCTGCCTCAGGGTTCCATGGGCTACTCACTATCGTTACAGAGCCTACTTTTCTTATTTAAGCTCATTCTGCTTTCTTCCTGTTGTTATATAAACACAACATTGTTTGTTAAACGTTTGTTTCCCTGAGAGGAAGTGTGCTGAACACCTAAATTCTTCCCAAGTATTTCATTTTTAACCAAAAATGTGATTGGATAAACCATTTTTGACAGTTTGATCACCTTTGAATATTCCTGCCCTTTTATGTAGTATATAATTCTAGAGAATATAGATTATATATTGGGGATGGAAGTCTGGGAGGACATAACCATTGAATTGAGAAGAAGTGGCGCCCTAATATGAATCCTCAGACCAGTGTTGTTTAATAGAAATATGATGCAAGTCACATTTACTTTAAATGCTCAAGTGCCCACTTTAAGAAAAATAAAAAGAAGGCCAGGCACAGTGGCTTACACCTGTAATCCTAGCACTTTGAGAGGTCGAGGCAGGTGGATCACTTTGAGATCAGGAGTTCAAGACCAGTCTGGCCAACATGGTGAAAATCCCTCTCTACCAAAAATACAAAAAAATTAGCCAGGCATGGTGGCACATGCCTCTAATCCCAGCTACTCGGAGGCTGAGGCACGAAAATCATTTGAACCCGGGAGGCGGAAGTTGCAGTCAACTGAGATCATGCCACTGCACTCCAGCCTGGACAATAGAGCACACACACACACACACACACACACACACACACACACACACAGACAGACACAAAGAAATATGTGCGATTAATTCAATATTATAATTTATTTAATGAACTATGTACAAAGTATCATTTTAAATGTAACCAACATAAAAATTATTCTTGAAATAATTTTATGTTCCTTTTTTCATACTAAGTCTTCAACTTCTGGTGTGTATTTAACACTCAGTGCATGTCTCAATTCAGACAAGCTACATTTCAAGTGCTGGAGAGCCACCTGTGGTTAGTGGCTACTGTGCTGGACAGTGAGCCTTAGATTCTCATCCTATGACTGTCATTCTAGAGATTTCAAGCATTTTAGTGGAAAGAGCCCTGAAGAGGCAGGAAACTTGAGGTTGAGACTCTGGTTTACAATTAAGCAGTCGTGTTAATTGGGGCAATGACTTCATCCATCTCAGCCTCAGAGGTCTCATCTGTACCTCAAAGGAACTTGGGCCACTGGATCCCTCCAAGCTCAAGCATTCTTTGATCTATAGACATGGAACCAAGAACACTGTGAAATATCTGTAATAGGCAAATTCATAGAGACAGAAAGTTGATAAGAAATTACCAAGGCCTGGGGAGAAGGTAGGGATGAGGAGATATTGCCTACTGGTTACAATAGGCAAAAATCTCTCTTTGGGACAATTAAAAATTTGGCGAATCGATGTAGTGATTGTGAATGTCCTTAATGCCACTGATTTGTACAATTCAAAATGGTTAAAATGGCAAATTTTATATTACGCGTATTTTGTCACAATAAAAAATAACTTTAAAAACACTCCTAGAAAAAGAAATAAAGGATTTTCCATTCAAGCCAATTGCAAAAACTTTGTAGTTGAACTCTTAGAAAATGTATGGTGCTGTCTTAGGAAGTTTGAGACCAAAGGTTCTCACAATGTGCTCCTGTTATGAATGGAATTGCATCCTTCTAAAATTCCTATGTTGAAGCCCTAAGCCCCAGAGTGACTGTATTTAAAGATAAGGCCTTTAAAGAGATGGGTGAAATGAAGTCATAAGCGTGGGGCCCTAATCCAATGTGACTGGTGCCCTTATAGGAATAAAGAGAGACACCAGGGAGGTTTGTGCCGAAAGAAAAGGCCATGTGAGGGCACAGAGAGATGGCAGCCAATCAGAGAATCCCCAGGAAGACCTCACTCTGCTGGCACCTTAATTTTGGATTTCCAATCCTCTGCAACTGTGAGAAAATTGCTTTTTAAGCCACCCAACCTATGGAATTTGGTTATAGTAGCCTGAGAAGATGAAGACACCCCTACAACCTACCCTCCACTCTCATCTCCAACACACACACACACACACACACACACACACACAATTTTAATACAGAGGAGCATAAAATGAGTAAGTAGGCTTGATATCTCACTTCCCATTAATAAGTGAGGTGTTTCTTAGATCCTTGATATAAAGAATCAGGGGCACATTCTAGTTGTAGGGATGAGAAAGATAAGATTAAATTCTTCTTTCTCACTGTCTTGCTTACATAGTAATGAATAGATACTGGGACAGTTGGTAATAAAAAGAGTTCCTTACAATCACTTTTTATTTTATTGGGAATTTTTTAAAAATTAAAAACCTGTGTGCTTGCTGCTTCTGTTTCTGTTTTTCACTCTTGTGATACATAACAATATATAGCACCATTTCTAAGAGGGGGCTGAGACATTTGTTGATGACAATAACAGAATATATTTTGACTGCTTAGCTATCCAAATTAAATAACACTGACTTCACCAAGAAAAGTATTAAGCGAAATTAAGAACCAAAAGAGCTTGAAGATAAAATCAAAAGTTCCAAAAGGGAACTGGTAACTGAAGAATGTCAGATGTAGAAGAATTTCATAAATATGGAGTCAGTCAACCTAGCTTTATATCCCAGCTCTGCCATGTACTTGCACATACTTGCTGTGTGCCCTTGAGGAAAGGACTTAACTGTTTTCAGTCTGGGTTCCTCCATCCATGATTTGTAGATAATGAAATCTAGGAGATGAACTATGTCGATAGCTCAGCGCTGAGTAACTGTCAGCTCTATTTATGCAGATTCTTTTTACGTCACTGCTGCTTCTGTGAATCCCTGGCCTGTTATCAGTGCCACAGCAGCCTTTGGGCCTCTGGGAGCGTGAGTGGTTTCTTAGGGAAAAACAATTAAATGATTCCCTGGAACCTAAGTCAGGATGAACTGCTTCTTCCTCTGAGTTCCTACTGCACTTGTGTCTCTTAGAGCAACGGTACTAGGTAATGGTTATTGGTTTCTGTCCACATAGAGTTTCTAAACTAGACAGGGAGAAAATCAGGAAATAAGGTAAGTACTTTGTTGTGAGGTTTGATTTTCTTTTGTTTTGGCAATCAGCTTTCCCAGGCTGAATGTTGTGAGGTTTTAATAGGTACTCTGGAATTTTGATAAAATGTTTAAAATCATGAAATTTTACTTCTTTTAAAGGAAATAGACAAAATTATGTGCATAGGATTGTGTAGGGTCTAGATCTGGGAAGAAGAGGATGTTTCTGTGGGTACAATAGCTTCTCTCTCTTTTGGGCCCCATGGAGCTCTCTGTGCCCACTTCCAAAAAATACAGATGATGCATACTCATCCTTAGATTAGTTTACTTTTGTAGCTGTTTCTTTTTTTTTTTTTAATTTTTTTTTTGAAAGAAAGAAAAAGAGAGGAAAGAAAGTGAGAGTGAAAGAAAGAAAAAAAAGAATGTAAGAGAGAAAGAGGAAGAGAAAGAGGGAGAGAGAACAGGATTCTTGTTCTATTGCCCAGGCTAGAATGCAGTCTA